>JAFNJT010000019.1:0-107837 GCA_019649525.1 Hanseniaspora lindneri
GTTGATTACCTAAGGTAGCGGTGTGAAGGTGTCCGGGTAGATTAAGGCACGTGCCTCCTACCTCTATTTCTGTCAAATGACACAATCGGATTTAAATATCTGAGCTAAGACTGCATTGGCAGGAAGAGAACCAAGTGTTATGCGGCAAAGTGGGTCTTTTTATTGTGAGAAGAAAACTGGCATATCGATATCAGCATAAGAATTAAACCAAAATATAAGCTCCAATTCAATGAACATACCGGTTTCGGTTTTTTAAAAAAAGGTAGTTGATGATTTTCGTAGGAATATGTGATGTTAACTCCTTGCGAGAAGCTAGTGGTACCTTTAGGGTAATTTCTGTCATAAGCGTGACAGCTAAAGGTAAACAAGTTATTTGATGTTATTTGACTTTTTATAGCCACCAACATAATAAAACTGTCTAGCAGTGAGAGAAAGTGCCCTGAGTGTTTTGAATATGAAATAATGACTTAAGTTAAGTTTGTTAACCAGACAGCCAATTACGCACGTGACACATGAGCTCCAAAGTTTGAAGATTTTAAGAAGGTCCAAAAAAAAAAAAATCAGCAAGCACTGTTTCTACTTTGCTTCTACTGAGCCTTATGTCCGAGTTTTTTTAGTTGTTGATGAATGGATGATAGGCTCAGAAAAAATTTTCTCACGAAAAAAAAACCAACACCCACCAAATCTAACAATTAACTCGCATATATTACATTCAAACTAACTAAAACCAACTGATTAAGAACCAACTATTTAAAACATAAACAGGTTGATTCTTTTTTTTTTTTTTTGGTATTAATATTTTCTCAGCAAAAAACAAAAAAACTACATTACACACCTTTGTATTAAAAAACCATCCCCACAGCCTTGATTATTTCAACACTAGAACACCAACACCAAGAATATGGATATTGATTTACTAAAACTTTCCGACAACACTTTGCCCCAGTTTGTAGCAGTATATGTTTCAAAGTTGATAGCTACAAATGAAGATATCGATGATTTTGTGATGAGTGAAGCGTTTTCGCTGAGCAGCAAAGACTTTTTAGACTCTTATTTGGTTTTGCTTCTTCAACTATCTTCTTTCATGGAACCTAACAACGGCATCAAAGATTTGCTTCTAGGAAACAACATACTGAAAACAGCCAAAGCTCATGACAGAGTTTTGCAGCTTATAAACTCTATGACAGGATTATTTTCTGTTTATTATACACAAGCATCTTTTGCAAAGAACAAAGACCCATTGAGTGCAATTTTTAACAGCAAGATTGGAAATTCCATTCATGAGCAAATTGGATCTGATTTATACAACCATTTGATGACGCTATCAAAAGCTAAAAACTCAAACAACAAGAAATCCACTGTCAATTCAGACATTTACAGTTCTGGAGAACCGATATCCCAGTTACTATATTACTCTATTTGTAGCTTAAAGTTCAGCTCTCAACCAGCTGACAAAGTGATCAATTCTTTGTTTAAAACTTTTGAAGGCGATTTGTTGGTTTCTACTGTTGCCTCTATTCTGACAGACATTTTATTACCAAGATCCGTTGGTGTTCCTGGCTGGAAGAATTCAGACAAAGAAATAATCATATCTAGCATTTCTGAAAATATTTTTAAGATAGGTGGCAACCCATCTTTATCCTTAGATGACTTGTTTGTTCATTTGCAAAGTTTAATATCTCAAAAGACCAAATATGGACTCAAGTCAATTGACAACGAAGACAGCTCCCCAACTGAACAATCTTTGAGCGATTTCTTTTTTGCTTTGAACATATCAACAGTTAAAAACTTTTTTTTCAAAACCGAATGGAGCAAATCATTTAAATTGAAAATAATGTTTATTTTTCACAATTGGAATTTTAACAATCTAAAAAATTTTGATCTTTTAGCAAAGAACCAAGATGGTTCTCCTATCATTCCTATCCTTCCTGTAGTTGATAAAAATATTGGTTCTAATAAAGAAAACTCCAAAACTATTTATAGTTTAGAGCCTGTGACTCTTTGGAGCTGGGAATTACAATTAGAAAATCTTTCTACAAATGAATCAAACGAAATTTCCAAGGAAGATCTAGCCCGTTTCAATGAGTGTACAAAGGAAGCTTTCACAAAGTACCCAGAGCATTTCATCTCAAGCTTACTTTCAAACATGAAGTTTTTTAAACTACTTACTGATAATTCTGATATTTTTGAGGAATATCTAAACATATTATACACAAGATTGTATGCTGTTTCATCTGACTCTTGTTTGAGAAGGCTCTTTGTTGACAAACTACCAAACAAAAAAGTTCTTGTGAACAAGATTATTACGTCAATTATTCAACATCAAACTCTGACAGCCAATTTACTTTTGAATTATATTTCAAACAATAAATTTTTTGATGAAAGCTTTTTAAATTTCAAAAACTATTTGTATGCTGCGTCTTACAAGTTAAGGATATCAGGTGACGACCAGAAGCTTCAAGCTAGAGTTTTCAAAACTGTCAAAAACCAACTCTCATCAAGTGAAGAAAACATTAATTTTGCAATTGATTTTTTAAAGTTTTACAAAAATTTACTAGAAAAGAATATTCACTACCCTCAGTGCAAAATTTATCCTGAAAATCAATTTTTAAATTTGGTTATAGATATTATCACCAGTAGTAACATAGTTGATTCCAATAACAATGAACAGATTTTTACACTAGTACAATTCTTTATTGCAAAAAATTACACTATGAATCACAATACCTTAAATCCATTATTTGCATTTAAAGCTGAGAACCCAGCTGTTGCTAATAAGTCTGGCTTGTTTTTTAGAGATTTGTACTCCGGTAAAACATCTGTGAATGAAGCTGTTACAACTGTGACTGATATGCTGAACTCATCTAATGAATTTGACAACGAATTTTATGCACATTTGATTGGGGAAGTTGCTTCTGAAGTGGATTATTTCAAAGAGTATCCTGAAGATGCTTTAAAAATCTGTGCTAATTTTATAGGTGAGATTATAAAAGCTGATTTGATTACTGGAGTTCAATTAAAGACTTTTAAACATTGTATGCTTAAAATTATTGAGGACAATGTGAAACTACAAAATGTGTTTTTGTTAAACGTTTTTGTCAATATCGGGGAAACAAAGATTAAAGAGTTTGGCGCTACCTATTTTAATGATGTCTTTTCAACTTGCAAATCATTGAGAGAAAACACTTCTTTCAGAAATTGGATTGAAACTTTAATTGCTCCAAAGACTAAAGAAATAAGGTTCATTAACCCTACACAACCGGATAATTTTGTCGATCCTTCTGTTTTAAAATTGAACGACAAGGTGACTGTGGATTGCTCTTTTGTATTAAACAATGTTTCAAAAAAAAACATTCCAGAAATGGCAACTTCTTTAAAAAGAGTTATTGGCAACAACATGAATGGTGTTGGAATTTTAGAAACTGTTGCTAAATCCATTTCTCAAAGAATTAAACAAGATTCAAATTATCATACTGTTTACAGAGATTTGGTATATGAAGTAAACAATCAACAACTGATTGATGATATTAATTATATGACTTTGCTTTCTGCCAAAAATATCTTTTCTTCAAGTGATCAGTCTACTCAGGATAAGAATTTGCTCAAAAATCTTGGTAATTGGTTAGGTCTAAGCTTTATTGCCAAAGGTAAAATTATATCCCATGATGAACTTGCAATTAGAGAGTTGTTATTGGAGTCCTGGCAGGAAGGTTATACGAATATCTCGATTCCATTCATTTGTAAGATATTGTCTCACTCCAGAGACAGTGAGTTATTCCAAATTCCAAATTTATGGACAGTGTCGATTTTGGCTGTTTTAAAGGAATTGAATGAAGCAGGTAGTTTGGCTGAAAACTCCAATAAATGGCCACTTAAGCTGACTTTTGAAGTTGAAGTATTGTTTAAAAATTTGAAGTTGTCTGAAGATGAAATAAGCAAGTCTAACTGGTTGGATTCTAATGTTCGTGGATTAGAGTTGCTATCTGGTAAAATATTTTTTGAAAGTAATGAGATGCAAAATTCTGAAAAGCTGTTGCAAAATTTAATTAGAGTTCCTGTTATGAATATTATTAGAAATCAAAATCCATCTCAAGTATCTTCAGGTTTGAAAATTGACCACCCTGAACAACAGTTAGCTAAACAAGGACAGCCCCATAACTTGCAACAACAAATGCATCAAACCCCACACAACGTTGGTATTTCTAAGCAACATGACCAACAACAAACCATCACTGGTCAACAAGTAGCTCAAGGACAAAGCAATTTTGCAAACCAACAACATAATGATTCGATTTCAACTTCTTTAGTTGGAAACACTATGTTTGTAGCAAATCCAGACCTACAAGTCGCTTTTCAAATGGCGATTGCTAAGGCTGTAAGGGAAATATTATTAAACGTTGTAGAAAAATCTGCTGCAATTGCTGCAGCCACAGCGAAGGCTTTAGTTTCCAAAGATTTTGCAACTGAACCAGATCCAGAGTTGTTTAAAAATACATGTATAAAAACAGCTAGACAATTAGCAAAAAGTTCTGCTTACATTAATTCATCTAGTCTATTAAAAAAGAATATTGAATCTACCACTAAACAACTCTGTGCCAATGTTATGACTATAGTGCCTCATGCTGAAGAGGAATTGTTGATTGCTATCAATGACAATGTTGATGTTGCAATTGCAATCATTGAGACTGCTGCTATGGATAAAGCCACAAGTATTGTGTCTGACTTGATTATTGCTGATATAGCCGTTAGACATCATCACATAAACAGAAGATCGGGTCAAAAATTCTATTATAATGAAAGCTCTACCGCTAGTAAGAGATTACCTGAAGCTTTAAGTTTAAACGAAAATGGAATTACCCAAAACGAATTCAACATTTATGACTCCTTGGCTCAATTAAAAGTTGGTACAGATTTCAGCAATGGCGCCGCACAATCAGTACCAATGAAGAATGGTTCTTCTTCCACCAATAGTGATAGACAAACTTTATTAAAACAATTAAACATGGAAAAACCACACCAATCTCAAGAGCCTTCTGTTCAACAAGCCTCTGGTAATTTAATGATGTCTCCATCAAATATGCCAAATTCCCAAATTTCTACACCGGCTACAAACCATCAACTTTTGGCTCAACAACAACATGTTCCACACCACATGATTCAACACAGCTTCGAGGCTCAGCTCAATTTTTTGACCACTATGATAGAAGGACTGACACAAACTATGCTAGATGCCTCAGGGAAGCCCATTGATCAAGAGGTTATTGGTATGGTAGATGCTTTTGTGATTAGAATTGTTTCAGGAATTTCCACAGCAAAACAAAAAGACAATATCGCTTTATCGTTATCTCAAACTTGTGTTTCAAAAATGTTTCAATTTAGCAACAATCAACTTATGGTTGTTGTTTTTACTAAGCTGATCCAAAAAATTTGCATTATTTCTCCTGTAGCAAAAAAAGATGTTAATTGGTGGCTAGTATATTCAAATGACGCTTTGAAAATGAATTCTGGGTGTTTACTATTTTTAATTAAAATTGGACTTTTAGAAGCCAACCAATTAGATACTTTGTTGAGTGGATTGTTAAAATCAGATTTGCCAGGTACTGTTGAATTTGTATTAGATATTACCAATAACATTATTAGGCAGCCAATATTGCCAATGACCAAAACTCAATTGGTGAACACTATAACATTATTGAACCAAATTGAAGATGATAAGTATAAATCAATGATCGGAGGTTTGTTTAACGATCCTTTATATTATCAGCATGGTGCTTTGAAAGTCTTGAATGAAAGGGACAGATATTCTATTGCATTTATTGAATGGGTCAATTTGTGTGAAAGTTATAAACCAACAGACTTAGCTTGCAGATTTTTCATTGGTCAACTGTTACAGTTAGTTGACACAACTGATAAGTTTATTGAGTTTTTCATTGTTGCATTGGAGATATCTATTGAAGCGTTCAAGAAAAGTGATCCATCGGGTAATGTTTTTAACGGAATTGACGCCTTGGCCTTCTTGGTTGTTAATTTGACTGTATTCCAGAATTTTAAGAGTGAATGCGTCAACGATGAACGGATGGATTTCCTTAAATTAGTATCTTTGCAATTCAAGAGCATTTTCACAAATGAGCACTCATCTACCAACTTTAATGAAAGACCATTTTTCAGGTTTGTATCAATTGTCATGACCTATTGGCAGCAACTATTTGTTGCTGAATTTGATTTTATTAAAGATGAGAATGTCAGAGCGGGTTTAATGTCATTCAATTCTGATGTTTATTCACTTATTGCCGATGTTTTGCATTTGTTACAGCCTTTAGCCTTCCCTGGTTTCACATTTGCTTGGATATCACTGCTGTCTCATAGAATGTTTTTGCCAATAATGTTAAAAACAGAGGAAGCTAGATCCGTATTTTGGAAAAAATTAAATTTGCTGTTTATTGATTTGTTCAAATTTTTCATTGAATATTCTAATTTAGGTAAGGAGTCCGTTGATGTGTTGTACAAAGGAACATTAAGATTTATGCTGTTGATTGCAAATGATTGTCCGGATTACTTTATCAGTAATCACTATATCTTGATGAATGAATTGCCTGAAAATTTCCACCAATTAAGAAACATCATTTGCTCTGCTATACCATTAGATAAATTTTTCCCTGATCCAATGAACCAGCACATTCCAATTGATTATATTCCAGAATCCTGCGAATACAATCCACCTTGTTTTGTTTTCCCAACACAGGATTTGGCCAGTTTAAAGAAGCCAGTTGATTCGTATTTGAGAATACCATCATCTTCCTTGCTGAGAAACATTAACAATCAAATGTTGACGTCATTGACCGGAGATCTTCAAACTGATTTCAAATTCATAAACAGTATAGTGTCTCACATAGTCATTCAAGCTGGTGATGAATTAGTTACAACATCAAAGCACGCTATTTTGAATTTGAGTTCTTCCTACTACATCCTTATTTCGAATTTGATCACTAGCAATATTCAAGAAAACAAAAGTGTTGTTTATAACATTTTGGAATCTTTAGTAAATCATTTAAGATTCCCAAATACACAAACTTACTTTGTCTGGTATTTGCTCACAACAATGTTTAAGTTGAACATTAACAACAAGACTGTTAATAAAAAATTAAACTGGGATGAAGATAAATTAGCAATAATTCAGGAAATGATTTTAAGAGCACTGTTGAAAAGATTGTTAATACACAAACCTCACCCATGGGGCTGTGTCGTTACTTTAATATCCATTTTAAAGAACAACGATATTGAGAATTTGACTTTTATGAAATCGGAAGCCACAGATAGCAAGACTTTTCAACTTTTGAACAAGATAAGTCATATCTTAGAAATGCCAGTGACTGAGGAGCAAAGTGTTTCTGCTTGATAACTTTAGTCTTTGTTTTGTTTAATATCATATATGTATATAATTAAAACAAGCCTTTCTTATTTTATTCACATCTCCAGTTGTTCTGAAGAGCTCGACTGAGAAGAGCGCGTGTGCTATTATAAAGAAACGAGATTCATTAATATATAAAACCAGACTTTAAAAACTATACATGAAACAAAACTAAACAAAAAACGAAAAATATCTATCACAAGAAATTGCTTTTCAATATACCCTTTTGACTATTTAACACTTTGATAATGTTTGCTATCCACGACAAGCTTTCAAATCGTACTGATTGTGAGACTCAAAGAACGTTCAACCTGTATAGTGAACTGACAAGATTTGCATTAAAAAAAAAATAGAAAGTAAGCTTTAGTCACTACTCTACAGAGTTATAAAGTCAACTGTCAAAACTGGTGAAATAATATTTCCTGATCAGGGGTAGCCAATACATATCTTGTTTAAGTTTTCAAGATCAAAGAATGCCTTATGTCGGATGTAACTGTGTTTAAAAAACGTAGTCAATTTTATGCTAGTATTATTTTCGCATGATTGCTTGTAACATGACATATAAATAGAAACGGTAGTGCCACAACAAATGTTTATTTTGCTACTTTTGGATTGGAAAATTTTTTTTAGATAATCCTTTAAAAGTAATAAAAAATTGGTTGGTGGTACTACTCCTTTTATAATTATTACTTTACCATTTTGTTTCTGCAAAACTTGCATATCTGAAACACATATAAACGACTGAAATGCAGAATGAAACATTCGTTTATAGAGTGCTGTAAGTAATCAGGTATTACAATATAAAATAATTTTAGCAAACAAAGACACACAGAAGCCTCAAAATCTTAAGATTTATATTACGCTAATATCTAATATCTGCAACGTTCATTATGATGGTTAATCAGCTAACATGAAAACGTGACTTTTTTAATTTTTGATTTCTCGGACATAGCACACGTCTAAAAATATTAAAAAATTGCTTACTGTAATGAATCGTGGAACTCAAATGAACAACTATTTGTGTATGCAACTTTGACAAACCAGTGCGATCCTATATCAAAAGACATCACCTTTTATTATTACAGGGCTTATATCTGAGATTTTATTTATTTATTTTTTTAAAATTTTTTATAGCTTTATTACTAGCTATTAAAATTCAGATATGGGTATTAACTCTGATAGAATGGCAGACATTGATAGTACAAATGAGCTAGATAATTATTCTTATCTAGATGCAACTCGAGATACATCTAACAATTCAGAAAATGAAACACACATTGAAGAATATGATGGCATTGTGACAAATGCTTTGGGAACAGTAACCAACAAAAAGCCACCAAACACTGCATTCAGACAGCAAAGATTGAAGGCTTGGCAGCCCATTCTCTCACCAAGAACAATGATACCTAGTCTACTAATTATAACGGTTATATTTGCGCCAATTGGAATTGCGCTATTGGTTTCTGTTCTTAAAGTGCACCATATTATTATTGATTACTCCCATTGTGGCGATTTGGCCACTTCCAGTTTCAGTCGTGTTCCAGATAAATATTTAGATATTGCGTTGGGAGATAATACTAAAAAAAACAGTTTTGACGCACAGTGGAAGTACTCAGACAGTGAATGCACTCTTCAATTCACTTTGGAAAATGACTTAAAAAAAAATTTGTACATGTATTACAAATTGACAAACTTCTATCAAAACCATAGAAAATATGTTGAGTCTTATGATTTGAAGCAGTTACAAGGAGAAGCCGTGCCTGCTTCTAGTTTAAACGACTACTGCAAGCCCTTAAAAGAAATTGATGGTAAGCCAATCTATCCATGTGGATTAATTGCTAATTCCCTTTTTAATGATTCTATTGCGCTAACTTTAGCAAATGTTGACGATAAAAAAAGTAATTTTATATTTTCCAATAAGAATATTGCATGGAAATCTGATACAAAAATATACAAAAAGACCAAATATAATCCAAGCGACATTGTTCCACCACCAAACTGGCAGAAATCTTTCCCTAACGGCTACACTGAAGAGAATCTATTTGACATAAGCCAGGAAGAAGATCTATTGGTGTGGATGAGAACAGCAGGATTACCTAGTTTTTACAAATTGAAAGGTAAAAACGAAAAGGATACTTTGCAAAAGGGGACATATCAACTAACTATTGGTAATAATTTTCCTGTTTCTTCCTTTGGAGGCACTAAATCTATAGTCATCACTAGCAACTCGGTAATAGGAGGCAAAAATTTGTCTTTGCCGTTGCTGTATTTGATCACCGCAGCTTTGTGCATAGCTTTTGCTGTTGTGTTTTTTATCAACATCTTTATAATAAAACCAAAGAAGTCTATCACAGAACATTCCTATCTGTCTCAAAACGGCAAATCGAATAATGAACTTGAAATGAGTAACGAAGACGGCGATTTTCTGCAGCAGCAGCTCCACCCCTTGAGAGATATTTTGTAAATACGAAATTGGTTAATGGTGATCTGTAACTTAGGAATTGTTGTTTTTGAATTGTGAATCTGGAATTGTTTTATGGGATATGTGAATTTGGAATTGTAGGGTTGTAGTGGAAAAAGAAAGACAGACCAAATTTCTGCCCAAAATACAAAATAGTTTCTAAAACTTCATTGAACGATACTGAGGAAGCAATCGTGGATTTTATTTAACTACATTTTGTGTTATTTTTTCAAAACAAGACGTATTTATGTACGCCACTTTAAAGAAAACATGCATGTTATGTTCCAAAAGGAAACAAAAGCGTATCAAAGACGCATAATAGCTTCTGGAAAACAAAAAAAAAGTCACTTTACAAAATCATATAAAGACAGAGCATGGGGAATGTCAAAAACATGTAAACAATTACTACATACGGGTTCTTTTTTTAAAAAAGTATTCTCTTTGACTAGAGAGCACAATACTACTTTCCACTTGCATTCGCCTACAACAAAGCACCTCAGGTGACAGACTCAACTTGTTATTATGCACCTTCATTTGCGAACAGGAAAGTTTTTACGCGGGAATGCACATAATGTGTAAAAAAAACAGCTTCACAATTAGAAATTTTTTTTAAAAACAGCTACACAATTAGAAATTTTATTACAATATATGGAGCCATGCCTTTATTATTAACTAGCTTCTATGCCCTCTCATTTGCAACTGAAAAGAGATATCAGTATTCCTCTTTGCAACCTAAATATTCACATATATAATCCAAAAGTAGATCAATTTAAATACTTTTATATATAGTTAACCAGCCCCCAGCAGTACTGTCACCTAAAAGCTTTGTTGTAAGCATGTTGGCAGCAGCACTGGGCACTCTTGATATGTGATAATACAATCCATAAAACCATAATATCACGTGATCAACATGTTTATTTGGTAGCGCATGCGTGATTTTTTCTAGCCAGGCCTACTGGGTCGCATTTTAAAATATAAAGTTCCATCCCAGCAGTTTTTTTTGTGTGTGTCAAAAACTAAATCTTGCCATAACATGAGATTAGTTCAATGAAATTAATTATTATCAACAACACGATACTGATAACAATCCAAAGCATATATAAAGCTTTAAAATAAGATATAATTCGTTATCAAAACCGAGAAAAAAAAAAACACAACCAATGTCAACTGCAAAAAGACTTATGAGGGAGATCAATGCTGCCAAGAACGATAAGGAAGCAAACGTCGAGCTTCAGTTCAAAGATCCTAATAATATCACTCAACTAACAGGCGCTTTTTTTGGTCCTGAAGATACACCATATTACAAGGGAAAGTTCATTGTAGACATCACCATACCCTCAGAGTACCCATTCAAGCCGCCAATCATGAAATTCCACAACAAAGTCTACCATCCCAACATTTCGTCTGTTACTGGTGCCATTTGTCTTGATATCTTGAAAAACAAGTGGTCGCCTGTTTTGACGCTTAAATCAACGTTGATTTCCTTGCAAGCCTTGCTTTGTGATCCTGCAGCAGACGATCCTCAGGATGCTGAGGTTGCTAAACATTATATCAAGGACAGAGACTCCTTTAACAGAACGGCAAAGTTGTGGACCGAACTCTATGCAGATCCAGAACGTTTGAAACAGAACGGAGACTTGAAAGAGGATGATGACGAGAGCAGCAGCGAGAGCGATGTAAGCAACGATGACAGCAGCGACGAGGTGACCAAAAAATCCAAAACATCCAGCGACGGTTCTTCAGTGTCTACTTCAAAATGCAATACACACTCTCTCAGTCAAAATAAGAAGACCAGAAAGCTAAAGCACATCAAAGAGGGTGATTTATATGGCATTGAAAGCGACTTGATTGACATATTTTTGCAAAAAGGTTTCAAATATGAGGCAATTGTTTCTGTTTTGAGAAGAAACGGATTGAAGAAAAAGGAAGAGTTATACGACGAATTGGTTGATACATTGGTGTCTCAGCTAAACAGAGAGTAGTGAGGATTCTTATTTTTTTGCCTACATTTCAAGTATATATTTTACTGATGGTAATATTAATAAAAAAACAGAGAAAAAAAAGAAACTATCTTCTTTTCATTCTGTCTCTCATAGAGGAAGATGCTCTTAATGTTGGTTTTGGTGACTGCTGCTGGTCTAGAGGCGGCTCACTGCTTCCTTTCAGCATCGTGTTGAAGTTGCTTGTGGAAGGTACTGAGTGAAACGAAGAACTTTTGATCAACCTACTAGACAGCGGTTTGTATCCGCTCCGCAGCTGGTCATTTGTCGAAGAAATTGGTCTATAAATCCTTGGTCTTTCTGGAATGTCTTCAACAACATCCGTTTTAGCCGAGGATTCAGTATTTTCGGGTATAATTTCTTTTTCTTTTACCTCATCTTCGTCTTTATCAACGTATCCTAGCCAGCTTGGGTATCCATTGAATTTTTCTGGATGCTCTTTTTTCAAATTCTTGTAATACTTAATAATGGATTTATGTACAACTGTTGTTTCTATTGAGTCCCCATCCTGTTCCACAAAATATGTGTGTTTCTTGTGTTTTCGGCTGCTGGTACTTCCGATGTTGAGTTTTGATTTGAAAGTCGTCTTCACCGTTTGGGTACTCATATCATTTGTATGGTGAGTGCTCTCGCTGCTGTTAATGTTGAGATTATGTAGCTGTGTTTGCAGGGAGCTTTTTGATGTTTTAAGCTTACTCCAAATTGTGTTCTCTCCACTGTTATGAAACGACATTAAAAAAGAAACTGATTGATTTAAATTGAAATTTGAGATAACTGCTCACTGTGCCGGTTAATTTCTGTCTGTTTTTAGAGGTGTTTTTTGTTGTTTTAGGCAGTCACTGCTGTCAGTTTCATAAGTGATCTGAAGTAATTTGGTAGCCAAAATGTTTTTTTTTAAATCCGACACAAAATCTGATGAACTTGGTTCTACAAGAGCACGAATATTACGTGTTTGGCCTTTGGTTTCAGGAAACTAGATGCAGATTTTAACCTTTTTGGGTGATATTTTGCTAAAAATAAATAAAAATAGTCGCTTTGTGCTATGACTGAGTTTACCACTGCGACTGCTGAAATATTTGCAAAAGTGGTATGGGCAAAAGTTGTTGACATGGTAGCGTTGAATTAGATATGCTTGTCAAACAAGCTGCAAGAACGCTCGTTCAATTAAAAAAAAAATGCGCTGAACAGGTTGCAAACTGTTTATAGAGCATAAAAAGGTAATTATTATTATTATTTTCGGCAATAATTAAAAATTTATCGGCAGCAATGGCCATGTACTACATCTCGGGTACACCGTCACGTGTTTCTTGTGCATTCATCCAGATCCTGCTTTAAACCACATCAAAACTAGCCATTCAGCAGTGCTGGAAACCTGAGTATCTGCCAAAAACTACAAATGAACCATCCTCTTTACAACATGCCTGCTAAAAACTGCCTATAATAAACAAAGCTGCACTGTGCCCATCTGAAAACTAAAATAGACACCTTCTACAGCATGTGTCGGAGATAAGCAGTGTCTAAACAAAACGACTAGTATTTTCATAACTAAGCTCAAGAAGCTCCCATACATGCAATCAAATATATAAGGCAACAAAAATTCACATATAAATCTAATCCAAAGTCTTTTCCTTCAAGAAAATACCGTACTTTTCTTTCAACTCCTTCATAATTGGATCATTTATTTCTGGGGAGTATGGAGCAACCAATCCTGGACCTTGAATTTGTTTCTTCAAAACCATCTTTGTAGCAATAGCAACTGGTAAACCAACAGTAGCAGCCATGGAGGAGTAGCCACCAACCTTACCGTAATCAACCAAAGTACTGGTTCTGGTTTCCTTGGAACCGTCAGCCCATTCAATACCAAACTTGTGTTGCAAAACTACTAGATCTCTTTCATTTTCTTCATATTGCATTAGTTGTTCCAAAGTGGCACATAAGGTGTCAAGTGGATTTCCTCTTGGAATTATTTTGTTGTCAGAAGAGAAAAATCCTAACCAGGAGAAGCCGTTCAAAATTCTTTCTCTGTCTTCATCAGATTTCCAAGAAGTTAATGAGTCAATTTTAGCAACTAAATCTTCTTTAGAGCTACCTGGAACACCCAAGTATTCACCCAAAGCTTGTCTCCAGGATTTTTCAGACTTGAAAATATCGTTTTCTTCATCCTTTAACAAACCCATGTCAACGAAAGCCTTAATAAATTCTGGGAATCCTTGGAATCTTAAGGTACCTCTGATGACAGTTTCAGCTTCTGGAATGTGGTATAATTCCTTGAAAGCAGTTGAGTCTCTGTTTGGGTAGCAAACAAATGCGTAACCAGGATAAATGAAGTATGGCTTAGCAGTGGCCATCAAATCTTCACCCTCAATTTCAACTAAGCTACCGTTTTCATAGTACTTGGCAGAGTTTCTCAAAGCTAAAAGAACACCTCTGGAAGACCAAGAAAACTTGTAACCCAAAGGATTGTCAGAGTCTTCTGGAGCTGGCAAACCACCACAGTAAGAAACAAAGGATTTGATCTTACCGTTGGCTCTGTGAACTTCATCAATGGTCTTAACAGCGTATAAGTGGTCAATACCTGGGTCTAAACCGATTTCGTTCATGACTGTGATACCTGCAGCTTTGATTTCTGGTTCCAACTCTTTCAAAGCTGGTGAAATGTAAGAAGAAGTAACAACGTCTTTCTTCAACTTAATAGCAGACTTGACAACAGTGGCGTGGTAAATGTATGGAATCAAGGAGATAACAACATCGTGATCCTTTAGAACTGCTTCAAATTGTTCGCTGTTGCAAACATCGACTGAAACAGCTGCGGATTTAGAAGCTGCTGCTAATTCTTCAGCTGCTTTCAAAGTTCTGCACCCAACAGTAACTTCAATACCTTCAGTGCTGGCTAGCACATCAACAACAGGTTGTGCAACAAAACCAGATCCCAATAATAAAACCTTTTGAACCATTTTTGTTATATGTAAATATTATTCTGTGGTTTGAGAATGATTTCTTTATTTTGTTAATGAAATAAAATATATTAACATGTTAATTCAGCAACTGGAGTTGTTGAGCCCAATCCTACTAAAAAAACCACTTATTTAAATATGTCAAACTTTTCAGCATGAATATTCTGAAAAAAAAATTAAAAATTCGCAACAAAATTCCGACGCAATTTTCAACGCGTCTGTTTAAATTGCGACGTTAGTGATTTGTATTGGTGAAGTCCATCGGGGAAAAATTGACACTTGACTAATTCCGTCGCAATTGATTTTAATTAGCAGAAATTCTAAAGAAAAAAAAAAAAAAAAAGGTGGTAAAAATAACATATTAGTGCGCTACCGTATGTCCACTGTGGAGTTTTTAAACGTTTCTTTTTCATATGGCACATCTGCACAGTCTCTCAACAGCTTGTACCAAAAGCAAACAACATATTTCCTAATTCGGGCAATATGTATCTTTTGCAATTACTATATTTCTGTGCGTTTTTTACTTTAATGCAGGTATAAATACTCTGTCAATAAAGTCTTTATTTGGAATGTTTCTGTTAAGTTCTATTATTAATTACCTTTATTCTTAAATAACTTAAACAAAAACCTGGAGTTTTATCACCTTTAGATACCACACTATACAAAACGTATTATAAAGGTAAACGAACTTCGTAAAACAACAGCTTTGATTTTTTTTTGTTTTCAAATAAAAATTCTAAGCAATTAATTCCTTACAGAGTGGATGGTCTTTAAAATCACTATCTTTGCCCCCATAGGTCATTTCATTTTGACGGAATTAAACATTTATATTAACCATGTATTTTCTTTAGTGTTCTAAGATGCTCATGGCGTTGAAGAAGAAAATCAGATGTGTCTCCTGACATGTGCCGATTCTATGTGATTTTCAGCTTTTCTTTCACTTGTGAACGTAAAAATGTATATTCAAATAGCTCTATACATAAAAACAAAGTAACATTTTGTTTGTGAAGAAGTAAATAAAATTGGCTCGGACCGCCTTCATTCTTTTTGTCTGCATTCAAATGCAAAATGCAGAAACTAGACGTATATTATTTCTCTATGGTTTTCAAACGTGTTCTCTTCTTCCCAAACGTTTCTCTTTTGCACAAACCAGTCTTGCAATTTGTTTTCGATAGGAGCTTTAATCACAACTATCTGTCTCTCAGTTTCATTTCCAGAAACGTTTTCCACCTCAGACGGTAACAGTTGAGACTCTGAAGATGAGAAATAAGAAAAATTAGCAACATAAGTCCCATATTCGTTTGTTAGTCTGTCGTTCTTTTGTTTTTCCTCTGAATTTTGGTAAGGTGCGGGCTCAAATGTGATACTTGATCTTGTGAAAGGCTGTTTACTCATGCCCTGCATGTCTGGTGTTGTATTAGTAACAGCATTTTTATCAAGAGTCCGTTTGGATGAAGTAGCCGCTATACTTGTATCTGTGAGCCTTTTTGAGATCGTGCTTCTATGTTTCTTTGTTTCTGATCTGTAGTATTCGTATTGGGTTGTTTCCTGTTTGGATTTGTTAAATTTAATGGAATATTTGTTTATATCCTTGTTTTTCTTCTTCTGTTTCCGCAAAAGCTCAAGTTCATCAAACTTCCGTAAAAGGGTTTCGGCATTCTCCTCGAGCCGCTTAGTTTCCTCATCAACTCGCTCTATCATTGCAGAGAGATATTCAGGAACCATTGGTTCAAAGTTTTCTAAATCCACGTCTATAAGAATATGCATTTTTTCTTTGCCAAATTCAGTCTTTTCAATTGGCAAGTCTTTATTGCTTTCAAGACTTTCTTGAAATATTATATCGTTTATCATCTGTGAAATATTCTTTTGGTTTTCTATCTTCAATTTTTCTTTTTCTCCCTCCCTCTTTTTCACAAAGGTAGTTTCGTTGTCATTATCATTAGCCTCATCGTCATTTGTATTTTCAGCACTTTCATGCTCTTTAGATTTTTCTTCTGTTAAAACAATGTTCTCTAGTGGTTTCTCTTGAACAATGTCAATTTTAACGAACTCCAAAAAACATTCCGCATTGTATGATTTGTGCTTTCCTGTTATCATTCTATATTCATCGAGTATTGAAGACAGTTGCCATTTTTGAACTTTTCTGAGCATTCCTATTAAAAGCGCAGTTTTGTCAACCAGCAGAATATTGTTGTTAGTTTTGTCAAGTAACAAGTTGAACACTTTTTGAATCACTTTTGGATGAATTAAGAAAAAAGAATTATTCACTCCATATTCGTTGGGCAACATATACTGATTGGTGTTAAAGCTTGATATTATGTTATTACTCTCCATAGCTTCACTTTCTTCACCTCCATTACCATCTTTAGAAAGCTTATCATTGCTTTGGTTTTTGCCTTTTTTACCTTCTGAATTTGCCTTTTTTGTTTTGTTTTGTTCTTCTTTACTGCTTATTGAAGTATAAGAATTGGGATTTAGTACAATCCATTCTATTTTCATCGATTTCATAAACTCCTTAAATATTCTACCAGGTTCTTCAGTCATAAGAAATATTATTAACTTCAATCCCAGATTTTCTATAAAAGAAAAATTAAGTGTTTCTAATTTAGAGCATCTATAAAGGTTTTCCTCCACGATACCAAAATTAAATGGTGGAACAAGCATTTTCAAGAATAAATGTGCTGGTTTGCCACTGCTTTTCATTTGTTGAATTGTAAAAATTGTGGTTTTCCCTAGTCAATTTGAATTTTATTTGATTCGGAGTTAGTATAAAAAAAAAAAAAAGCTTAGGAACTATTATAAAAGAGTCGCAAATAAACTTTTAGAGCAGAAAACAAATTGATCAACGTCTATAAATGTAGAGTATTTATTGGCATATAGAGCAGTTATTAACATATGGAATATTTATTAACATAAATAGGCGTTTTTTAGACGCCTAAAAAAGCATTATAACAATAGTGATTTTCAGCCAAGGTTCTTTTGCAGTGGTGAAAAAACCCTAATATGCATATTCGCTAGAAAAGATATTATTGGAAAAAAAAAAGAAAAAACTTAAAATCTCATTCTA
The DNA here is from genome assembly GCA_019649525.1 of Hanseniaspora lindneri. Lineage (NCBI taxonomy): Eukaryota > Fungi > Ascomycota > Saccharomycetes > Saccharomycodales > Saccharomycodaceae > Hanseniaspora > Hanseniaspora lindneri. The sequence goes on from JAFNJT010000019.1 coordinate 17,891, forward strand.
TATATAACCTCTTAATAATTTTTTTTATTCATTCCACTTTTTTGTTTGTTTACATCGCCGCCGTTATTTTTTTTCTTTCTATAACCATTAAAATCAGATTCGTGTCTTTGATTTCCCTTTTTGTTCTTGCTGTTGTCCTTACTATTACTACTCTTTCCTACAATCTCCCATTCATCATCGTCATCCTGTTCTTCTAAAACAAGCTGTTCCTTCTTTTGTTTTTCACTATCGGATGATTTTGAAAGTTCATCTTTTTTATCGCCATTTGCACTCAACTGAGGTGAAGTGCCAATTGCATTATGGGCCAGATCGTTGTTGTTAGACTTATTGTTGTTCTTCTGAGATTGCTCTTTAGAAGCGTTCTTTTTATTTTTACCAGTTAATGGTACTCCTGATTGAGAAGCTGTTGGAGAAGAAGATCTAAAACTACCGGTCTTGTCGATTAAAACAGAAGGTTGTTTCGATTTGTTGGTGTTTCCTTGAGAAGGTAAATTTGAAAATTCAGCCGTTCTGTCAGTCAAAGTTGGCTTGGCGGCTGGGGATGAGGAATCAGAAGAAACTTGTGTTTTCTTTAAATTGCTCAAATCAGCTTCCTTGCCCAAAACTGGACCATTCTTCTTTTCAGTTGCTACCTTTGTTTCCAAGGCGGCGACTGTGTTTTTCAACTCCTGAAGCAGCTTCCGCTTATCTTCTATGCTCTTCTTTTTTGCCGCTAATTCTTCTTCAAATGAAACCAACTTTTCGTTGTTCTTTTCCAAATCAATTTCAATGTTAGAAATGCTCTTTGATAACTTATCTCTTTCACCTGCATAAATATCCTCTGAGTTGTCTTTTGTAGGTAAAGAAGCAGTTTTCAAAACCTCAACAATACTAATACTGTCATAAGTGATTTCAAAAAAATCTTCTTTAACGTGTTTGAAATGAAGTAATCTTATAAAGTCTCTGGATCCTAGCTGTGGTTGATCTGCTTGAAATAAAACACCCTGGACTTGTAGGATTATTAAGTTGTCTGAGACTCTTCTTTCAACATTGCTGATGCAATAACGCATTTGGGAATAAGAGTTCTTCACTTTTTCATTGCTCGTTAAAAGCTTGACTAGTTCGTTCTTGCTGTTGAATGGTTTTTTAAAGTACTTATCTCCTAACAAACTTCCTGCACATGCTGTGTCAGAATAGTAGTCTAGAGTACTTGCTGGATCACTGATATTATTTTGCAAAAATCCATGCATGAAATCCAGCAACAACAAAGTTTGAAACTTCTCTAAGTGTTTCTGAGAGCTACTTGCTGGAGACGCACTATTGTGGGAGCCCATTTTAAGATATGCTATCTATTGGTATGATAAACTGAACAAAAAAGACAAAAAGCTGCGACTACAAAATTATGCGTATAGCTCTGTCACAACAACACGAGATTGACGTATCCCTTGTATGTGTTTAATCAGTACAGGTGTCTGCAGGTTATTTGTATTTCAGTAAATAAAAAAACACGTAATCTTTTTAGTATCGTTGTCAGCCGATGTGCAATAGATAAATAGTTTATTTTAATTGAAATTAACACCAGAAAATTTTTCAAGTCCTCAAAAAAAAAAAAAAAAATAGAAAAATTTTTCGCTGTAAATTGTGACGGGAAAGTGAGATTAATTTACTAACAATCCGCATCACGTGCTGTACAATTGGCTAAATTGTCTCGTGTTGCACAACAGCAATACTTATAATTATAAGACACATTTTAACTATAATGGAGTTGCAAATTATAAGGTGTAAGTTATAATGTTTAGCATTATGTCAGATTGTGTGTTTATTAGTCTACAGTAAAGGGCTTCTGGAATAAAGCTAATAATATGTATCCTCACTGTAGTTGGATGTTTTTGTTTTTTTGGTAGCGTTTTAACGATTAGATTTCAGTTGTAATCTTACTGTCCCCAAAAAATTTTGTATATTGGTACACTTGAAGCTTTCAGTAAGCTGTTTAAAGCAAAATATAGGGCTATATTTGAAGTTTTAGGTTAATCTGCTGGTCGTGCTGTAGAATGGTGTAGAGATACATAAACAGCTTGCAATTTGGCTTGTATAAATGTCAGATGTGCGATAGTCACACTATTCACATTAAATAATCTCATCAGTAACCACAGAGAAATTCATTTTCTGCACATGACGTTTAGTAGCTATTACTTTGCATGTGCATTTTATTTTATTTTATTTATTTTTGTTTGCTTTCAGTAGTTAGCTTCTTTTCTTCAAAACTGACTTGTCTAAAGCGTATACTACGTTAGTTACTTCCAATTAAAGCATCTCTGCTTGAAAATGGTTATAAAAATAAAGATAAGCCGCTTCTAGGTGATATATAAAACTTACTGCCAATGAGAAGGTCTGTTGTTATGCTGCATTTGCAGATTCTGCAAGTGGTTTACCATTGACATCTGAGGGTTAGCAGTGTTGTTTTTATTAGGCAGAACGTTGCTATTTGAATGTGGCATATTTATCATTTGGGCAGCCTGCACTCCAGGAGGAGGACCTTGGACAGGAATGTTCTGGTGAGCTTGGTTCTGAAGCAAAGCGGGATTAGAAAACCCAGAAGGAATATTGTTTGAGGCGGGAGTAGTAAAAGCATTAGCCTGTTGAGGATTAAAGTTTCCTTGCTGTGTTTTTGAGATAAACATGAAATTGTTGTTTTCCTTGTCCATGGAGATGGAAGATAGCATATTTTTGATGAAACTGAAGTGGCGTTCGTCAGGGAACTTTTTTTTAGTCAGTGCACACAAATGATTATATGTTATAAGTATCAACAAGCTCACACCGCCTGATGTTCGGTAGTGGGGCAACTGTGGTATTTGAAGTCCATCTGCCAACATTTCCAGATGCTGTGGAGGCAAAAACAATTCATCCTTCAAGCCTGACAACATAAAGATTTGGTAATTAAGCCTTTGGTTGATAAGATCCAGATCATAATAGTTTGGGAAAAATTTGTCTAGTTCAGACAAAAACACTTCCCTGCTGTTTGGCAAAGGTTTGTCTGTGACAAGTCTTAGCAGATAAGCAAAGTCATATCCACCAGAGTGCGATATCCAGGTTATGTTGTTGTTCATAATCAGCCCACTGTCTGTCAAAAGAACCGCAAGTTCTGTCAAATCGATACCAGTGTTCTTCAGCTCAGATGCTGATGTCTCTGGGATCGTCGAAGCAGCATCTAAAAATTCTAAAAATTCTGATGGAACCATCTCAATCTCAGGATCAACATGGCAATGAAGTTGCCATGTTGAAAACATATCTACTGGTTTGTTTCCAGACTCATCACATAGAGAAATCCCGATTTTAAAGATGTTGAACAGATCAACATTCACTCTTACTGTTTGGTACACATAATCTCTTTTACCTCTGAATTTTCCTATTGGTCTCCCCAATGTTCCTGCGCTTTCAACGTTAATACTTATTACATTATAACTACGGGATAGCTGTCTTATATTATTAAATTCCTTGTAAAAGTTACTTTTCACAACATCTTTCACCATGTACTTCATGAGAGCATTATTTATTTCGCCTCCAGCGTTTTGGTTTTGGTTTACTTGCACATTTGGTGGCATATTTAAGTTTATTGGTAGAGGTTGTTGAGGTCCACGCTGAATAAATTGGGGCACTGGTTCTTCATGCCCCATGCTCATGTGATTGTTTCCCATACCTCTGGGATTAGCTGTATTCATATTTTACTACAATCAATGATTTTACGGTTGAAATGGTGTTTTTTAGTTGGCTTCTTGCAGATAGCACCTATTTAAACAAGAAAGTTCTTTGGATATATGTGCCGATCAGTGGGAAAAAAAACTTTTCCACGAAATTATTCGCTTGAAAAGGAGTTCTTCACCAGCGTCAGTGCTGGCAAAAGTCACGTGGCCTAAACGATACCGGGGTTAACGCGATCATATCACAAGGTTTTAGATAACTGCAGATAAACAAACAAGCCCTGTTTTATGCAGCATGTTAGCCGAATAATATGAAATTTTGTGATATAACACAGTGGTCGCTGATGCTATTTCCACGTAAGTATAGGCTGTTTGCTAATCTGTATATAAATTTCTTTTGCAAAAAAAGCCAAAATTGTTTTTTTTGTTAAAAATCTTACGCCCCTAGTTTTACTGGTTTTTTAGTTTGTTCTCATTTTCTTTTTGTTTGAAAATCGTATTTTTCAAGAGAGCATTATGCTCTGTTATAGATGCTTTTATTGAATTTGCTGAGTCTTGAGGCTGACAAAAAGTGAACGAGATGTTAGCTTTATCTGTATTTTTTAAGATAATACCTATCCAATCAATTTACGTTAAGTTTGATTTACTCCAAGCACTTTTCTTACGACACTGACAACAAATATCGTGATATCTGTTCTTTCTGTAGCCAAAACCCGCAACAAAGAAAAGGCCTCAAAAGTTTTGCCCATATCCAACTGTTAAGACTCAATTAACAGGTACTTATAAACGGATAAAATAACATTTTTAAGTCCTAGTATTCAGCAACTTTAGTGAAAACAAGCTTTAAGATTCTATGACATTTCTTGGTGCTGGTGGAAACTAATTTCTAATAAATTATTAAATTTTATATTTTCCTGTTTTGGAAACAGCACCAATTGATCAAACATCTACTGCTAAAAAAAAAAAAAAAAAAAAGAAAAAAAAGAAAACAAATCTGGCTTCCTAAATTAAGACTCCGAAAAATAAAATGCAGTTTATTTATTTTAAAAATACATACAGACCATAAGCAAGTATTCTATTTCTTTAATTCCTTTTCAGCAATACTTTCATCCTTTTCTGGAGGTGGAACAAACCATGGAATTTTACCTCTATTGAAATCATTCAAAACTTGCTTAGCAACACCAGATTCATCAGGTTCTCCACCTTTGAGCAATCTACCTTGTTTTCTAGCAATTTTTTCAATAAATTCAGTAGAATTAGTCCAGCCTGAGATTTCGTATGTTCTTTCTAAATGTTGTTGCTTGCATCTTTTTAAGACAGCAGGAATATATTGTTCTGGAGTAGTAACATGTTCAACTCTCACTACACCTCTTAACAGAATGTCTTCTTCCGAATCTTTGGTACTTGGAGGAACAATACCTGGACAATCAATCAAGAAAATCTTTTTCATCAAAGTAATATATTGCCAAACTTTCGTTTCACCTGGAATAGGAGCAACTGGACAAACTTTTTTCTTTCTTAGAGTATTAATAATTGAAGATTTACCAGTATTAGGATAACCAATAAAACCAACAGAAATTTGTTGTCTCTCCTTATGAAGTTGAGAGAATTGTCTCAACAATTGAATTAAAGAACCCTTACCAAAGGAATTAGTAATGGAGGCATGGAATGCTAATGTTGGTCTTTCTTTAGATAAATGTTTTACCCAAGCAGCCTGTTTTTGTATAATATTTTATTTTTTTAAAAAAAAGCATTTGTTAGTAAAAATTAAAATGTTCTTAAATTTTTAAAGAGCTTCGAAAACACTATCCAACATTGAAAATTCACTAGTCTACGTAGCATGATTTCAAATAAGTGTAGATGATGAAAATAAAGCTATGAAACAAAATTAATTAAAATATTAATATCAGCTATTTGGTTGAAAATGTAAGGCTCATAACTACGACAGCTGTGTTACTGATTCTAAAAGAATCACACAAACTCTCAACTCTTAATGATCCTTCCTAGCCTCCAACAGTAAAAAAACATTTAAAATTCATAAAGGTATCCTCCCAAAACGGAAAGAAGAAACTCTAAATGCTCCTTGAACCACTTTTGGAATATCCTAGAACCAATGCTGAATAACCTTAAAAAGGTCTTCTGCTAAAACAGCAGAAAGCAAAGGCATGTAAACTCTAAGACGGCAGTTCAAAGATGACTGTTGGATATACTAGTATCACTTTCCCAAGATTATAACAGACATATAAGTTGAAGTCGTTAAAGTGAAAATAAAAATTTTCTCTTTTTGTTATACATCCTGACTGGTAATCTTGGGAAACTAATATTAATATTTCAACTAATGTTTCATAACTCTATTTTCTTCAAATACAATATTTCAAAAACAATAAATCCCAGTGTTACAACAATATTTTCGTTAGTGTTGTTCATCCGCATCTTTATTTTGTTTACCAGCGTTTTTGGTTTTTCTCTCCTCTATTATCTGTACATACAGCAACCCATGTAGGCACAAGATCACATTTATTCAAAACGTAGATCAAATGTTTATGTGGAACTTCCTTGGTCATATATTCCTCAACCGCTTTACATCTAGTACCCAAAGGATCTCTGGCATCCAGAACATGTATCACAACATCCGAAGAATCAATAACCTTATACAGTTCGTTCCAAATTCTTTTAGATTGACCTTTATGAAAAATAGCTTCTTTGGTGGTAGCTGTCCAATTTTCCTCAAAGTTGTCATTGTTACCCATTAATCCCAATTGAGTATCTAACTCAATTTTTTCTTGATAACTTTTCTCCTCATCTTGAGCATTCTTGACTAAATCCTCTAAAGAATTTGGAGCAACTCTAGGCTTCTTTCTTTGTTGGTCTGGACCAAAAGCAGATTTGTAAGATTCAATATCCAATATTCTTGCTGTTGGTGATTCTGTAGTGTCTTTTTCATCCAATAAAGACATAGGCAGTTTATTTCTTTTTAATAAAACCTGGTAGGTATCCTTTGTTTTCTCGCCTAGAGCGTCTCTAAAATGGGTCAAAGCATCTTGAGAGATTACTCTAGTATTACCAAACCATCTTCTATCTGGTGCAATTCTCGCATTTGGTATTTCACTACTTTGAAAATCGGCTGCTCTTACTATCTCACCTTTAGCATTTCTTTGAGCTTTACCTTTGGTGTACATGTTCAGGAATTTAACCCTTTTGGTGTCCCTATAGAAGTTTTCACCTTTAACTCTTAAGTTCCCATCTTTGGTGTTTCCTTCTCTAATTCTTCTTGATTTCTCTTTCTTACCTGTTCCCATTTTGAGCTATCCGTTTTTGCTTGGTTTTGATGTTTTCTTGTTTTCTTGTTTTTTGAAATAATAAAGCTACATATTTAGTTTACTAACATACTTCATATTAGAAAATTTTTACTGGTTGATACTTGAAATAAAGTGTAACTTTTTTCATAAAATTCTTTCTCATTTACAGATATCCCAAAACGGAAATTTGAAAAAAAAAAGAAAAAAAGAAATATTGACCTATTTGCTTAATTAGGATCGACATGGCACGTGACTTAAAAAGAAAAAGAAACGTTTTCGGTACTCTGAATTGATAATCAGCAAAACATATATATAAACCTTGTTAGATCAACAGAACTTTAAATGCTGCCTAAAACTGATGACAGATCGTTTGACTTATCTATTTTGTTGGAACTCTTGTCACTAGCTCGGTTGGTGTAAGTTTTTCTTTGTGAAATTTTATAATCATTAGATTGTTGATCTGCTTTTCTTTTTCTCCCACTTTTGATAATATTATTCACCATCTTAGACTGTTCCACATTTTTAATATACATTTCATTTAATTTGTTAGATTGAGAAATCTCCAACTCCAATTTAGATTGTCTTTGTTCACTTTCTTTTGCCATTTGTTCTGTCAAGTCTGTCCACTTAAAGCCAGAAAGATATTTTAAATTCATTATGTCATCATAATAAAAAGAAGTTTTTTTACCTCCCAAAATATTGGCATTCAAGGTGGCACAACATAGTTTAGCATCTCCTTTTTTGATAAATTCAACCCATCCTTCCTCATACATATCTTTTTTGTTACCACCTTGCTTTAATCTAATCTTTCTCTTCTGATCGGATTCCTTTTTCATATAAATTCTATCAATTTCACCAAATCTTGAAAAAATCTGTCTTAGCTTAGCTGGCTTCATGTAAGGCGGAAGTTTAGAAATATAAACTATACCGGGTTTGTATTTAGATTTCTTCTTGCTTTTAAAGGCTTTTAGTTTCTCAAGTTTCTTCAGTTTTTCTTCTTCAGTTGCCTCTTTCGATTTTACATATACTTGTTGTTCTGAAATCGGATCCAGTTGTTCATCTTGGTCGTTTTCTTGATTTTCATCTTCAATTTTTTCAATTTCATCCTGATCATCTTCTAAGGCCCCTATCTCTTCTTCAACTATTTCATTCTCAGATTCGCTATGATCATATCTGCTGACAGTTTTGTTAACTGATTTTTTGTTCAATGACAATAATGGGTTATTGCCTTCATCATCGGAAGAGAAATCATCAATTTTGCTCATTTTTAAAAATATAAAATAAGCAAGTTTCCTGGTTAATAAAGTAATAATGTATAATTCAAAATGTTAATAGTTGATTCCCTAAATGTTCACCAAGTTAGAGCTATTAAATACGTTGACTATAAAATTTCATAGCAACAAAAAATTGAGGAAAAAAAAAAGCAAATCAAATAAAAATTTAAAAAGCAATATATGCACGTGCCTCCGTTACAACAGACTGGTGAAGTAAACATGTTTAAGGATTCCTATTAAGAACCTATGTATGTTGGTAATTTAAAAAACCCTGTGGGCATGTTCCCAAAGAAGTTTTAAGTTAAAAGAGCAGCTACTGTTAAGAAAATCAAATTAATGAACCATTTGTAAACATCAGCATGGCTAGTAGGAAATCACTCAATCAAATGAAAAGGCGGTATGAAGATAAAACGCTCTAAGAGCATTATTAAAAGTTTATTTTAAACATGTTATTGTACAATAAAAAAAATCAAAACAATACTAAAATATTGTTTCTACTTGTACCAGGGGGGAGGGGGTAATTTAAACAGAATTAGTTACTTTTCTTTGCCGGCTTATTGGTCGTGCTACAAAATTCGTTTTCAGCCTAAAGCCTTCTGAAGCTGAGCCAAAATACTCACATAACGTTCAAAGGTTGAAGTATTTTTGGTGGAGAAACAGTCGGGTAAGCATTTAAGACTAAACTTCTTTAGCTATATTTCAAACTGAAAACGAAAAAAGAGGTGGTCAATAAAACATTGATATAGGATGGGAAGATACAATTATATAACCAAAACTTGTTTAATAGTACATTCAATGCAGGGCTACATTTTCATTTAAAAAAATTTTAAAAATTCAAAATTTCAAGAAAATACAATCTTTTTAATCTATAGTAAGCACTTCACAGAAACATAGTATATATAAATCGGAGTTAAGCCTTTAAGCTTGTTTACATATCTGTTGTTTTTTATTTTAATATAATTTGTTTATCTTTATTTTTATTTACCAAAAAATAGATATCAAAGTAAAATAATTATGATGATTATTTGCAAACATTTTTTTTAAAGATAGAGTTATAAAGAAGGTATTTAATAGTGACTGGTTGTGGTGACTTAAAAGTATAAGATTTCTAGGAGTCTGAGACTAGGAGAAATGTTATAACAAAAAGGTGTTTTTAAATATCAACAGTTATCTTAAATACCTGTCTTTATTTAATGTGTATTTAATGAAGCAATATATATCAGAAGTGTGATCAATAGATCCAATTAATTTTAGAAATCTGATGTTTGATCTCATCATTAATTAGTAATAAGTAATAGGACAAAATTAATTATTTTATTGTTAAAACTAAAAAGATATCACGTAGACTTATTTCCGAAATATGTGCGGGTAAATATATTAAAATTAAATGGACAAACAAATTTTAATATAGCATTAATTTAGGGGGGAAAAGTTGAAGTAAAAATAAAAAAAAGTTGACTGAAGACAAGTCATATTTATTAATAAAAATAAATGTAAATTAATAAGAAATTAAAATTGAAGAATGAGAAAAAAATAGAATAAGTAAAATTAATAAAAAGTAAATTAGATTAGAAAAGAGAATTGAACATGCAAACTAGAGAACCATTCGATATATATAAATTACAACGAATAATGAGTTCAAATAATTCTGAAAGCAGTTCCGTAAAAGATTTTAACACCCAGAGAGTGAAACTTCAATCAAGTTGAAGAAGAATTGTCATCGACTAATATAACTCACGTAAATGGTTTTTATTAATATTGTCTAGGGCAATGTTAATAATGCTTTCTCAGAAATGTTAATTTTTCATTCTTCGTTGTTTACATGAAGTGTGATAAATTTTCCGTTCATTTTTCCGAAATCGGAGATAGTTTTGTGAGTAATTATGTCAATATGCCAACAGAGTTTACACACCTTTTTTCTCTCATGATACTGAATTGTCCTACAAAAATAAAGAATAAACTGGAGAGACTCAAAGCCTCCGTTTTCTAAAGTTTTATTTATTTAAACACAGTAAGCTTATTACTAATAGGGTTTGTTGCCAAAAAAAGGTGAATCAGTTAAACACATCAGAAGAAATTAAAAAAGCAATGATTCTTTTTTTAATACTGATATGCAGCAAAAATATTAAAAAACTGTGTTTTTACCATTTAGTTCGTGATATCTAAAAAAAAATTAAAAAAAATCAAAAACAAAAAAAAAGAAAATCAATTTTCAACGTTTTAATCATCTATTGACGTTGCCCATCTATAAATCAAAAAAAACACACACAACCATCATAGTTTTTTTTGGTGGGAATTATTAAACAGTCATATTCTAGCTTTTGATATTCTTGGAATCAATGTTTCATAACTAAATAATATATTACAATATTTTTATATACATAGTTATGAAAAAACATTACCTTAATTATATAAAGGCTCATATGATGAACGCTCAATTGATTATATCGAAATACTTTTATCTAATATAAACCTATATATAAAATATATATAAGTCAACCAAAGTCACATTATCAACTCAAAACACATGTCTTCGTCAGAAATTAGTTATACAGAAGAAAAAAAAAACAATGAAGTTGTTGAGGTTGTAGCAACTGATCTTCAACCTTTACCGGTTCAAGAAGTCAGATCTATTACTAGCAAGACTAAAAAATTTGATTTAAAAGACACCAATTCGGCTGATGAAACGTTGAAGTTTATGTTAAAGTATGATGCTACAACTCGTGAAATGACTGAAGAAGATGAAAAAAAATTAACTAGAAAACTTTATGTTGTTGTGGCTTTGATTGTCTGGACTATTTTGTTATTTTTCATGGACAAGTACACAATGGGCTTTGCTGCCACATTTGGGTTTTTCAAAGCTATTGGTATTGATGGAGGTATTAACAGATACAGTACCATGAACACTTTGTATTATGTGGGTTACATTTTAGGACAATCAAACTTATACTGGGCGCAAAAGTTTGGTGTTAGAAAAACAATGATTGTATTGTGTTTTCTGTGGAATTTAATTATGTTTTTGACATGTACGTTGCATAGTTACCAAGGAGCATATGCCTTAAGATTCTTTTTAGGATTTGTTGAGTCTATCGCAATGACCTTACAGAATATTACTTTGCAGCAGTTATTCCCTGCTTCTCAAAAAGCAAGAATTGGCCAATTATTTATGATTGGAGCTCAATTTGCACAACTTCCTATTTCGTTTATTGCATATGGATTATTAAAACAAAAAACTCCACCTGCTATTCCAATATGGAAAGTCTTTGTTATCATTATAGGATGTATGACTACTTTCACTTTAATCTTAACTGTCTGGTTATACCCAACAAACCCAACTGATGTAAGATTTTTGACTATTGAAGAAAAAGTATGGACAATCAGAAGAGTGCAGAGAGCTAATGGTGCTTCTATTGGAACAAAGACTTTCAAAAAGCACCAGGCAATTGAAGCTGTTAGAGATCCAGTTACCTGGTATTATGTTGGTGCAATGTTCTTCTTAATGCTGTGTAACAACATAACATATGTTCAAAATATTATTTTCACAGAATTAGGCCTAACATCTGTATTGAACACATATTTGGTAACTGCTGCTGGTTCTGGATTTTATGTTGTCGCTGGTATTTGTACATTCTTGGCAATGAAATGGTGGCCAAGAGTTTGGAACAATACTTTCACCACAATATTTTGGCTTACTTTTTCATTAGTTCCTTGTATTTTAATGGCGGCATTACCATGGTCTATCAATAAAGAAGTATTTTTGGCAATGACGTTATTAAGTAGTGTTTTTGGTTGTTCTTGGATTAACATTGTTTCTGCTTATCAATCTTCATGTGCTGGATACACAAAAGTATTGGTCAGAACAGGTTTGGCAATGGTTGCTTACTCAGTTGCCAACATCATTGCCTCCAGAATTTACTATGATGCCGGTGCTCCAAGATATTATGTTGCTTGGGGAATACAATCTGGTGGATTTTTCTTCTCTATTATTTGTATGCTGCTTGGTTACTACACATTAAAAAGAAGAAACACTGTAAGATTAGCAGCAATTGCCGAAGAATCAGATGAAGATTATGGGTTAGTTGAAGATGAAGATGGTGAAGAAAAAGCTGTCGACATAGCTAATTTAGATCTTACTGATTTGGAAAATAAAAGATTTATTTACCCCTTGTAAGAATCAGTGTTTTTTATTATATCAAAATTAAGTACCTCATAAGTTTTTTTTATTTCGTTTGTTTTCAAATTTTAATAAGTGCTTAAAGTGAAACCAAATTAACGAATTTGGCTATTCCCATAGTTTAATTTCATTTAAAATTGCTTACTGCAGCAACACTTTAAGTGGCGCAAATTAATTTTCTTTTTTTTTTTTAATTATTTACATTTTCTTATCTAAAAACAAAAAAAAATAATTAATGTTTTTTCCTTCGGCAAATTGCAGTATTATTTTTGTTTTTTAAATCCGTTCATTGAAAGATAAGATTTCGCCATTTTTAATCAGTAAACTTTTGATAAAGATTCCACTCATAAATGAGATCAACTATTACTTCATGTTACAACAAAACCTGACATTATGAATAAAATATGTTCAGACATTGCATTAATTCCAAAGCTCTTATAACAACTTACTAAGTAAATTAGTAAAACATCATTTTACCAATTATAATATTTATCTACTTGCGGTGTGTGACATGCACTAGTTTGAATTTTTTAATCAGTAAAAATGTACTATCTAAAAAAAAGTTTCACACTGTTAAATTAATTGAACGATCATTTACTAAGCCTCCTACCAACAATATTTCCACAGTTTTTCAACTTTTCTTTTTTTTTTTTTTAAACCGTCTACCCAAAAAAAAAAATAGCGCTTTGTAAAGTGTGGATTATCAAAACAAAGGAAACTATCAGTAGTAATACTTTTAGCTAATTTAATAGTAACCACACTTTTTTCAAATTCAAAGTTTGAAGTTTTGCTAATACACCGAGAATACTTATTTAGGTGGAAAGTTGCGGTTCTTATGCTAGTAATTATATGATCACCGAAATTATCCGCTAGGTACTTGATCACATTGCTTCTAAAAAGTAGTAATCAAGAAAACCAAAACAAATGTCTTCTTCTGAAAGATCTTCAAGCATCGAAGTAAAAAAGCAAAATCCAGGTTCTGAGGTTGTTAGTACTGATGAAATTTTGAGTACACATGAAGTTAAGTCAATTACCAGCAAAAGTAATCATTTTCAATTAAAAAATAAAAATTCCGCCGATGAGACACTTGAGTTTATGTTAAAACATGACGCTTCTACTCCGGAAATGACACACACAGATGAAACAAAACTTACTAGAAAGCTTTACATCGTTGTTGCAGTCATCACTTGGACGAATTTGGTATTTTTTATGGATAAGTTTACTATGGGATATGCTGCTACTTTTGGGTTTTTCAAAGCTATTGGTATTGATGGAGGTATCAACAGGTACAATAACATGAACACTTTGTATTATGTGGGCTACATTTTAGGACAGTCAAACTTATATTGGGCGCAAAAGTTTGGTAATAGAAAAGCAATGATTGTATTGTGTTTTCTGTGGAATGTAATTATGTTTTTGACATGTACGTTGCATACTTACCAAGGAGCATATGCCTTAAGATTCTTTTTAGGATTTGTTGAATCTGTTGCTATGACCTTGGAAAACATTACACTACAACAATTGTTCCCTGCTTCTCAAAAAGCAAGAATTGGTCAAATATTTATGATTGCTGCTCAATTTGCCCAAATTCCTGTTTCATTTATTGCATATGGACTTTTAAAACAAAAAACTCCACCTGCTATTCCATTATGGAAAGTCTTTGTTATCATTATAGGATGTATGACTACTTTCACCCTAATTTTAATTGTCTGGTTATACCCAACAAACCCAACTGATGTAAGATTTTTGACTATTGAAGAAAAAGTATGGACAATCAGAAGAGTGCAGAGAGCTAATGGTGCTTCTATTGGAACAAAGACTTTCAAAAAGCACCAGGCAATTGAAGCTGTTAGAGATCCAGTTACCTGGTATTATGTTGGTGCAATGTTTTCTTTAATGCTGTGCAACAACATAACATACATCGAGAACATTATCTTTACAGAAATTGGTTTAACATCAACTTTGAACTCTTTCTTAGTAACTGCTGCTGGTTCAGGATTTTATGTTGCTGCAGGTATCTTTTCGTTTTATGCCATGAAATGGTGGCCAAAGGTTTGGACAAATACATTTACTACTGTGTTTTGGGTTGTATTTTCTTTGATTCCTTGCATATTAACAGCTGCTCTTCCTTGGTCAGTTAATAAGAAAGTATTTTTAGCAATGATTTTAATATCTTCTGTTTTTGGTTGCTCCTGGATTAACATAGTATCTGCATATCAATCAACTTGCTCTGGATATACCAAAGTATTAGTCAGAACAGGTTTGGCAATGGCTGCTTACTCAGTTGCCAACATCATTGCCTCCAGAATTTACTATGATGCAGGTGCTCCAAGATATTATGTTGCTTGGGGAATACAATCTGGTGGATTCTTTTTTTGTGTTGTTTTTATGTTGCTTGCATACTACACATTAAAGAAAAGAAACACTGAAAGATTAGCAGCAATTGCTGAAATATCCAGTGAAGATTTTGGTTTAATTGAAACTGATGGGGGTGAAGAAAAAGAGGTTGATCTTGCCAATTTAGATCTCACTGATTTGGAAAACAAAAAATTCATTTACCCATTATAAGAAACAAAATATTATTAAATATTCCCTTATGTATTAAACAAACACAAAAATTGTATATAATTTCTTAAGCCAAATTAATTGGCTTTATTTAGAGGTTTTCTTTTTATCAAACATTTTCTATAGTTTTTGATGATGAAAATAAAAAAAGTTAATATTAGAAAACAAATATTGCATTAAAAACAATAAACCAATTTATTTTTTGTCCAAAAGATCAGGAATGTTGATATGCTTTATATACCTTTGAAAAATTAACTTATGTACGAAAAATTCCAGTTACTTGTTTTTCCTTTTAAATTGTCATGATTTTCAATTAACATCATACTTTACAAATTCGCTAAAAGTGATAAGAAATTATTGTATTTTTTTCTAGAAAAAAAATTTCACAATTATACTTTATTATGTTGAAGTGAGTTTCCACACTATTGCAACATACATTGGGCCAATAAGATTTCAAATTACCCCTCTCCCTAGCTGCTAGTTGATTGTTTTTTAATTGGTGGATTACTGGCATATTTTTATAATTTTAATCGATATCCGATTTTTTAACTCATTTACGTCACAATAAAACACAGTGTTTTCCCCACAGTAGCTTATAATTACCCATAAAAAATAATAATTTTGCAGAGTAATATGTCCCGTGTTTCATTGTTATAGTAATTGGTCACGTGAAATAAAGTTACTTGATATGGTAAACACAACATTCTTATTTTTGTTTTAACATTGTGTGAATTGAGTTAAGTATAGAAGGTTGAGATGAAAATAGCGTTTGGTTATCAAAACTTTTTAGTATATCCTTTTTTTTTTTTTAAAAAGTAGTTTTTATTAAAAGGGTTTAGTTGGTGTTTGTTTAGTTTATAAACTAAGAAGCTACACTCTTTAAAAAAAGTAATAAAAAATATTGCATTCAATGTGCTACTGGTTTTCTACAGATTCTATGATTTCAGAACGATCTTAAATTTACAAAGTTAGATAGTTGTATAAATAGTTTTGCCCATTTAGCATATTTCTTGGTAATAATGGCGCTTTCAAGGCTTGTGCAAAAACACCCACCATGGTTTTCTGTTTAAGAGTGTAACTGCTTAAACAACTAATCTAGCTTCTACAATGGTGACGCATATGCTATTTGTTTGACTATAAATCGAAGTCAATCTTGTACTTAACTGTAAGAATGGTTCATTTTAGATTAAAGTATTTTTAAAACGTTACTTTCTGTGAAAAATAACCATGTACTTTAAAGGAAATTATATGAGCTTCTTTTGAATCCAGGGACACTGATGTTAAACAAGGATGTTGACAGTAATGTATATAACGTTATTAGCCTAAAACATTAGAACTAAAATACCTAATGTTTAGCATTTTCCTTGCAAGATGATTTTTAGGCTACAGATTTTGTATATTTTTATAAATTAAACACTAGACAGTTACTGCTAGAACATCATTTGCTTATCAGTTGTAATTATAAAACCTAAGAGAGACTAAACAAATATGTTTTTAAAAACAACAAAAACATAGTTTGTTATAAAATAACGATAGTTACCATTTCAACGCCATCTTATTCACAAGTTCTACCTTACTATAGAAATAAGTAATAAAATGTTTATCGGTGTTAGGGGTTAAAAACTGTTTAATAAAATGTTTATCGGTGTTAGGAGTTAAAAACTGTTCATATATTTGTTAAAGATTTAATCAAATTCATTGTTTTAAAACACACAATGCGTTAAGTATGGATTGTATAATTTAAAACATGAATATATTTTAAAGTTTTAAACTTAATATTAATGTGTAATATGCAGCAAAAAAATATTTTCTATAGATTTAAAAACCAAAAAAAAAAAAAATCACAAATTACGTTTTTAGACCCACAGTAAGTTTATTACTAGGCTACTTCTTCACAAAAGTATATTTATAAACTATGATACTGTCAAAATCAAGATGAGATTTTTTGTCGGTGTTATAAATAATTGAAATCGCTTTTATTATTGCTATTAACTTTGCAATGACTTAGCTTTATATTAATGTTTTAATAGGATAATACACACAGAAAAACCAAAAAATTACATAGTGCTAAGTGTTAATGTTTACACATTTATCTTCTTGATTTCAATGCATTAGAAACAAGAGCAATGTTAAAAATAATATATTATAATTTTTTTATCTGCAAATAGTGAGTAACCTCATTATTATATACATATAAAAGCGCATCTTGCAAACATAAGAAAATTGATGGCAATCATGGTTTCAGATAGTAACATTTAAAAAAAAAAATAGATTTAAACCATAACCACAGCCTAACTAACATTCCATGTCATCATCAGAAAATAGTTATACAGAAGAAAAAAAAAACAATGAAGTTGTTGAGATTGTAGCAACTGATCTTCAACCTTTACCGGTTCAAGAAGTCAGATCTATTACTAGCAAGACTAAAAAATTTGATTTAAAAGACACCAATTCGGCTGATGAAACGTTGAAGTTTATGTTAAAGTATGATGCTACAACTCGTGAAATGACTGAAGAAGATGAAAAAAAATTAACTAGAAAACTTTATGTTGTTGTGGCCATGATTTTCTGGACTGTTTTGTTATTTTTCATGGACAAGTACACGATGGGATTTGCTGCCACATTTGGGTTTTTCAAAGCCATTGGTATTGATGGAGGTATTAACAGATACAGTACCATGAACACTTTGTATTATGTGGGTTACATTTTAGGACAGGTAAATCTATACTGGGCGCAAAAGTTTGGTAATAGAAAATCAATGATTGTATTGTGTTTTCTGTGGAATGTAATTATGTTTTTGACATGTACGTTGCATAGTTACCAAGGAGCATATGCCTTAAGATTCTTTTTAGGATTTGTTGAGTCTATCGCAATGACCTTACAGAATATTACTTTGCAGCAGTTATTCCCTGCTTCTCAAAAAGCAAGAGTCGGTCAAATATATATGATCGGGGCTCATTTGGCACAGTTACCTGTTTCATTTATTGCATATGGATTATTAAAACAAAAAACTCCACCTTCTATTCCATTATGGAAAGTCTTTGTTATCATTATAAGTTGTATGACTACTTTCACCCTAATTTTAATTGTCTGGTTATACCCAACAAACCCAACTGATGTGAGATTTTTGACTATTGAAGAAAAAGTATGGACAATCAGAAGAGTGCAGAGAGCTAATGGTGCTTCTATTGGTACAAAGACTTTTAAAAAGCACCAGGCAATTGAAGCTGTTAGAGATCCAGTTACTTGGCTCTATATAGGAGCAATGTTTTCTTCAATGTTGTGTAATAACATAACATATGTTGAAAGTATTATTTTCACAGAATTAGGGTTAACATCTGTATTAAACACATATTTGGTAACTGCTGCTGGTTCAGGATATTATGTTGTTATAGGAATCGCTACGTTCTTTGCAATGAAATGGTGGCCAAAAGTGTGGACCAACACACTCGCATCATTATTTTGGCTCTTTGTTTCTTTAGTTCCGTGTATTTTAATGGCGGCTTTACCATGGTCTGTTAATAAAAAAGTATTTTTAGCAATGACCATTCTAAGCAGTTCCTTTGGTTGTTCTTGGATCAACATTGTTTCTGCTTATCAATCTTCATGTGCTGGATACACAAAAGTATTGGTCAGAACAGGTTTGGCAATGGTTGCTTACTCAGTTGCCAACATCATTGCCTCCAGAATTTACTATGATGCAGGTGCTCCAAGATATTATGTTGCTTGGGGAATACAATCTGGTGGATTTGTATTTTGCATTATATTTATGACAGCTGCTTACTACACATTAAAAAGAAGAAACAGTGAAAGATTAGCAGCAATGGCCGAAGAATCAGATGAAGATTTTGGTTTAGTTGAAGATGATGATGGTGAAAAAAAAGAGGTTGATCTTGCCAACTTAGATCTTACTGATTTGGAAAACAAAAGATTTATTTATCCATTATAAAAAATATTATTAAATATTCCCTTATAAAATTTTTTAAACAAAATCAAGTCAAACATAAATTCTCGATTATGAATTCAACCTAATGAGATATCTTTTTTCTTTGGGTTTTTTAATTTCTAAAAAAAGACCTGCCATATCCAATCAAATAAATAAGTTAAATTCTAGCGTTTCAAAAAATAGCAATAAAAAAAAATCCTAAATGTTTTTTAATTTCCTTTATCTAGGGTTATAAAGTAAATGCAGTAAAATGTATTTAACTCTTGTTCTTTAAGCGCTAAGAAGTCAAAGAAGTCCGTTACTTTTCATCAGCAGGTACAGATCCTCATAATCCAAATCTAATTCGTTATTGTTGGCTGTTTCTCTCTCTTGTTCTTCGATGCTTTGAAAAGCTTTATTTGACTCTCTTTCCAGTCGGAATATTTCACTCAATAGCAAACTGATATTGTCATCATTGTTACCCGAAAGAAGTACTTCTTGCAGGTTTGTTAACTTTTTTATCATATCCTCGTGATTCATTTCTTTACTGTTTTCTATTTTTTTTTGAAGTTTTTTTATATCAAGCTTATCGTTTTCTAAATTTGCTGCATAGTTTTTTAGTTGTTGATACAATATTTCATTAACATTATCATTTGGTTTGGCCTTTTTGTTTGCAGGATCGTCTTTTGCCTGAAATGAACCCATTATATGTGGTGCTAAAAATTATGCAATTTTATTATATTTTGGTATTAATCTTAACATCACAATCATGAAACAATATGTACATATGAAGCATTTCTACAGCACTGTACTGCTGTATCCTCTAAATTATTAAAAAAAAAAGACTTATTTTACTCTACATAGTTTCAACTCTGTCGTTAAATCCGAACCAATTCATCATTATCACAGACCAGTATTTTAGAACAAGTTTATACCAACATGAATATTCTGTAGAAAATATTAAATTATAGCTTTTTACCTATTTGCTGTTCTTTTAAAATCTCTACTAATGCCATGTTTTTTGCCTTTCTATTTGAGAATTAACAAAGTATAAATTCTGAAATGTTTGCACTAAAATTCAACTAGCTTTAAACTTTGTTTTATAGTTGCGGATAAAAGTTGGTTTGAAAAAAATCTTATAGTTATGAAAATTTGCCAAACCAAAAAAAATAAAAAAGAGTATCAAATTACACTGACAAAGACTGCAAGAAAGTCCCTACCAACACCTTATAATAATGGATAAGTCAGATTTAGTTGGAAGCAAGAAGAACAAGGGAATTTATTCACAACAGTTGCTTAATTTGAAGAGAAAGCAGCAAGTAGATTCTATTATTGGTGATGAATTTGAAAGTGATGATAATTTGGTAAAGTATCAAGATAAAATACTATGTAAGCTTTGCAACACACTGCATGTTAACATTATCTCTTACAAACGACATATAAGAGGGAAAAAACATTTGACAAAATTGAAATTGAAAGAAAAAAGATCTGCTAAACATGATGAGAAATTTGGTGTGGAGTCAAAAAGAGAGTCTGTTAAATCAGAAGCTGATATCAAAAGAGAAAACTTTATAAAGCAATATACCACAAAACTGCTTCAAAAACATAATATAAAGAATAAAAGTACACCATTTTTTAACATTGGACAAGCAATTCCTCCTGAAAACATATTGACAGAATATACAATCGACAACTCTTCAACAAAGGAAGGCGAAGATAGCATAGGGCTTCTCATTAGAGTTAAGCTGGATGGCAATGAAAACAAAACTAACTTTTTATACAAAAAATACCTATCGAAAGAAGAATTAAGCACACATAAAATAGAAACTCAGAATGATTTGCTTCTTCTACACATACCAGAATACAAACCAATAATTATTAAAATACCTGAGAAAATGTCTTTGCTAGGAGGTGAAGAGGGAATGCTGGATTGTGAAGTTGATGATTGCTGGTATTTACAACTATCGTTACTCATAAGAGATTAGATGATTTTAACTATTTTTCGCATTTTATTTCATATATATTCAATAATATTTTGAACATAGTTGTTCATATCCTCGTTCATTTGGTCATATTCTAAAATAACATCTTCTTTATACTTGTAGTATGCGGTTGTTGATTTTTCAATCTCATTATTGAGCATATTGAGAATATTTATTTTCGACAAATGAAGAATATTTTTTTTTTTCACAATTATGTTTTTCCAATGGGGGATTATCTCAGATAGAGTACTGTTATTTCCAATTTGCAGAGTATCAACTTTTCTTAAAAGAATTTGAGGAACATCTTTTTCGTATGATAAAAATTCATGAATAAGCTTCAGTTCCTTTAAAGCTTCTTCTATTTTCTCAGTTCCATCGTCTTTCCTATGAATTTTTGTATTAGAAGAGGTTGCATTTTCGTTACTGGTTTCTTTTTCTAGATCTTTGATTAGGGTAGCATTTGCAGCTACAAAATTTTCTAATTCCTTAATTGTTTTGAGATCTTGTGTCCTTTGATTTAAAAAATTCTTATAAGTAATCAAGTTTTTGCTAATATCATTCGAAAGAAGATTATTTATAATAGTATCATCAAAAAACTTTATTAGTTGATTATATTCATCAGTTTCTTTAGACTTGGTTTCAAGGTCATCATTTTTAAGAGCTATATCTTTTTTAATGTTCATAATCTCCATTGTCAGTCTCTGCTTGTTAATATCTTCTATTTCTTTGTTTTTTTTAATAGTATTCAGTTCCAGCTGCTCTAGTTTGTTTAGTAAAAAAGATTTATCATCGCTTTCCAACCTTGCTAGCTTAGCCTGCAGAAAATCTAACTTCGTTTCTATATCAATCTGGTCGATCAAATGACTAACAGCTTTTAACCTTTCTTGGGAAAAACGAATAAAGTTAATTAAACAGCTCAGTACTCTGATCAATCTCTTGCTGCTGTTGCCTTCCAAGTCACAGTTGTAGAGATCGGTGAGCTTGAAATCATTAATTCCTAAAGATGGAAGAAACTGCTGTATGAATTGCAATAATTTGATGTTCGTTAAAAAACTATCTGCGTTTGCAGACATGCTGTTTAGTTGTGCGGGTTCAACTGGATCAAGATCTTTAATACCTGAAAGCTGATAATCAAAAATGAAGTTTTTGAAAAATTCAATCAGATAAACATTATCCTTGCTTCTAGTGTAGTTAATTTGTTTTAATCTTTCAATCGTGATCATTTTATAATTCAGCTGCTTATTCAGAATGTTGTAGATCTCATCTACCGAGAGTATTGGAAACAGATCAACGCTGGTGCCACTATACCCGCTCATGGTTGTATTTGTATAGGGTATCAGTATTTATCAATATTTCTCTTTCTAAAGAAAAAGGCTTTCACTTTAACATTGTTAACACATCAATTTTTTGTTTTAGAAGCAGATTTGTTAAATTCCATCCAGGGATGTGAAGGTCAATAATTGATTGTTATGTTTTTTTTTTTATGTATACTTGTTTTGTTTAAATTTTATATCACGTGCAATTAAATTTGTATTCATAACTTTTTAAAAGTTTCAGATTTAAGCAATATCTCTGTAGAGATGAGGACAACTGCATTTAGGTGTAACATTTATAGTAAATTCAGAACAAAATGACTGATTTTATCTTGTTGTTAAGTAAGTTCTCTAGTCATTTTATTCTTTAAAAATATTTGAGCAACCATAAATATAAAACTCTGTAGCTGAGAAGATGAAAAAGCGAGCCTATCTATGATTACACTTACGTTACCGTAAAATTGTCTATAAACAATCGAATAAGAAAATCAAAAATATAAACAAAAAACAGCACAAGTTCCAGCTTATTTTATTTAATTTGCGTTACTTTTTGCTTCGAATAAAAATTCTATTATTATTTTCTTTACTTATAAACTTGCAACAAAATGTTGGTGCATATTTACTTCATTTTATTTTAACTCCGAATTTTTTTCTTATATGGAATTAAGACTTTACGCTTCTCTTTTTGGTGAAGAGAATAAAATATTATGATCTGATATAGTAATTTACCTTCAACTTTTGCAAGTTCGCTTCTGAAATATCTATTCTTAACTTACTGAAACTTTAAAAAAAAAAAAAAAGCTCCAACATCAAACCACAGTTAAAGTTCACAAAACGAAATAGTTTTAATTGACTTTCAACTTTATACAAAACTGAAGACAAGATGATTACTGGGACCTCTTTTGGAGTAAAAGACTCTTCTAGCAACCATAATACAATCTCTTCTTACAAACTGCAGCCACCTACCGATCATCATATCAACCCTTTAGTGAACAACAATATCAGAGAAAAAAACAAAAGGATCAAGACTTCAACAGATTACCCTGATTTCTTTCCTTGGATACACACAAATCCTAAAATTAACAAGATTTATTTAGACAATCTTATAAACGGTTACACTACAGGAGACCTTCTTTCAAAGAATCCCTTGAATGATGACAGAAAACTTTATATTACTACAAATTCTAATAGCAATGGAAACAACACATCTACAACTTCCTTGGGTGAAAATGAATCTGGGTACAAACTATTCAAACTTGGAAACCACAACAGCACTTTTGAGGAGCAAAGAAATATGGGGTTAAATGAACATGTTGCACCAGGTTTAGGTGAAGATATTGTGGATTTAGATTCTCTTTTAGACAAAATTGAATTCAGCTTCAAGACCATAAAGCACATCAGAGCTTATAAAGTTAATATAGACGAAATATCACCGACTCCAAACCAACTGAGCCAAACTGAGTTTGACGATCCTGTAGTGTTTGTAGGAGCTATCAAATCCATAATAAAAAACAGTCACAAAACAGAGATTTTTGTAAGTGAGATGATATGCAAACAAATCAGTCTTTTTAATTGCCAAAACTGGGCTCCATATATGATAACAGTGCTCTCTGATATGATACTATCGTCCGATCCTACTCCAGTTTTTAACTCAAAATTCAGAGTTTATTGGAGACTGTATAGCATAATGTTTTACGATTTAAATGTTTTGAACGTAGAGCAGTTTTATTTTGAATGGTTAATTCCGTTTATCAGCAACATGAACTCTCTTTCCGAGAATGGCAACCAAGTTAATGAAAAACTACCAATAGTTAGATTTATCACCTTTGAAGTTGTGCTAAAGCTCTTTCCTAAGAGAACTGTAACTCTTCTGAATGATTTGTTAAAACAATTAATTACTCTTATAATTCCCAAGGAGAATAAGTTTAATAATATTGTAAATGAAAATTTACTCAACCCTCTGCTTGCAGAGATTTTCAATTCAAAAAACATTTCGTGTTTTAAAATGTTGAATTCTTCTAAAAAAAATTCTAGTGCTGAAGAATCTGTGAATTCTGGTTTGAATCTGGAGGTTAAATATACCGAATGGCTCGGTATTTATGACTATTTAAAATCTATTGAAGCTGTGGATTTAGAGAAATTAGAAGAAGTACAAATGTGGAACGAGTCAATTGCATTGAAGTACTTGCATATTTTGCCATCATTACCAGCTGATGATACGATCCATTCTTTTACTGATCAAGGTATAAAGCTAAATGATAATTCCATGATAATTTTAACCCAGGAGTATGATCCCAAAAATATTTTATCACATTTTGTATTAAAAATCATATCCAGTGAGAAGCTTATAAACACTTTTAGTTTTTATAATGAAATTCAACAATTTTCCTTGCATGAGAAATTTGAGGAGGATAAATTTTGGTCTATTTTGATTACAATAGTGTTAAAAACTAAGCTGGACTTCAACATGCTTAGTCTCAACATATTAACAAATTATTTGATTGATGCTAAGAAAGTAAATCTTAATAACTTTTTTTTAAAACTAATAAGCTCTGGGGTTTTGCATAACTCTTACATTGAAAAATTCGGAACTTTCTTAATTAATCTTAATGTTTTAAACAATGCAAAACAATATGACTCAATATTGAGTAAATACTTTAAACATCTCTTTGATGATTACAACAGTGCTGCTTTAAACAAATCAATCTTATCTGAAAATACAAACAATAAAACTGAACCTCTCAGTGTTTTAATCAATAAAAGCAACATTTTTTTAAATGAGCTATTAAGCAAAGATTTCGTTGATTATGATAGTATTCACTATGCAGAAACAGTTTTCATAAAGGAATTTAAAGGGCAATATTATAGCTTTTGGTTCTATTTAAATTCTGCTTTGGAATCTGCCAAAATTTTTACGTTTAAAGCGTTTAAATTAATTTTGGACTACATAATTACATATACTCCTGACAGAGATATTTTGGATTTTAAGTTGCTTTTTGATTATTACATGAAACTAGAACAAAGTATGATTTTGAAGGATTTGCAATTTTCTGAGACTCAAAGTCTAAAATTACAATATCAATTTGATGTTAGCATGATAAACACTGATGTGATTTCCATTATGACAACTGACAACAACATCTACGATTTTAAGAAGAGTTGGAAGCTTTTGGAAAGTTTATATGAAACAGATATAGCTATTTTTGAACAATTAATAAGCTATGAAAATGGAAAAAACAACAACATTTTAACCTATAACTTTCTTAAAGCAAATTTACCTCATAATATTCAACATTTAAAAGATGAAGTATCCAACCATGGGATTCTACAACAATTTTTAACAAAGACCTTTAGAGAGTATTTTCACAACAAAAATGACATTACTTTTTTAACCAATATCAAGCTGATTAAATTCATGTTTAGCAAAACTTTTAATAATTATATTCCATATTTTATTAAAAGATTAAAACTGGATTCTCATTCAAACGATTCATCCTTTTTTCAAAAAATGTTGTTTTTAATAACAGATGATATTTTGAATATTGATATTCTATTCAACAGGTTACCTTTTAATGATGTTATTTGTTTTATGAATTATCTTGTTTCATTTGACAACAAGTATCCTCTGACAAAGTATCAACTTTACAGTTGGATTTTGAAAGATGATGAAACCATAATTAAAATTTTAAGCCGTGAAACTGCAAATAATTCCTTAAAGTGCGTTTTAGTAAATAGATTCATACAGGATAAATCTAATGTAATTAGCAAATGGTTAATGAACGAAAAAGCTTTGATTTGCCAACTTTTGAATATTAATTATAATGAATGGTTTTTGAAACTTAATGAAGAAAACATTTTTACAGAACTAATTTACAAATTGAATTTTACAAATTTCAGATATATGAAATTGTTGTTAAATGAGTTTATCAACAATTTGAATATCGATGAGATAGTTAAAATTATTGAGAACCTGAATGGCGATTTTATAATTGGCAATTTCTTGGTGATTGATTTTAACACTATAGAGGACTTTGGAAATCATTTGCTAAACGAACTCTTGAATAAAGCATTAGATTTTCAAGACGAAGAGTTGTTGATTTACTTAATCAACAATAACATAAAGTTGAATGACAATTGCTTACAAAATTTTGTTATTTCTCAAGTAAACTTGAAAAAAATCATAACCAAACTATCTGCTATTAAGCAAAACAATGATCAGATGCTGCTAACAAAAATTTTTAAATTAATGTTAATATACAGCATAAAAGATATTAAGCTGAATATAAAAACTAATCATGGAAATAAACATAGCAACACCAATGCGAATGCAATGAGTTTGCGAAATAGAATATTGGCTTCTTTAGTAAATGATCGACTCAGTTTTGATAATGATAACGAAAATAGTTATGATCCATTAAAGACTTATAAAAATGACAGTTCAACTGATGTTGTTAAACCTAAAGAAGTTATTTATTACAGATCAAACAGATAGTCTTAGATATATAATTTAATATTGAACTGTTAGCATTATGGTATCCACTTTAATTTCTGCTTTAAGCAAACTGTAGATTCTTTGTTTTAAATCTATATCAATAATATTCACTTGACTATCAACTTTTAAAAGTACGATGCAACAATTAGAATCAATACTACCAATATTTAATTCATACTTCTCAGTCATTAAAATTTGGTTAATTTTTTTCTTTATGTTAGAGATTTCCGTTGTGGTACATGAAGATGACATATTGAGATATACTAGTAGCTGATTTACAATTAACAACAGTTTATTTATTAAAAATTTGCATAGCAGTATAATAAGAGCCAGTTTCAAAATTAAACTATCAGAAGAAAAAAGGATTCCAAGGAAAACCGTTGTTAAAGTATACCAATCTTTCAAATACCCACTTAATAGTCCGCTTAGAATTAGGGTACCCAACCCAATGTTGTATTTAATATGATTGAAATGTGAATCTTCATCTGAATTATTATGCTGGTGTCCAGAGTGCGAATGAGACCCATGTAATCCATCACCATGCCCTATTAGAACCATCTCCACAAATTCAAAAAACAAGTTCAAAACTTTGTAACAGATATGCAATAAACCAGCATATTCCAATATAACTGGAAGCCTTTGAAAACCGAATGGGTTATCAAAATTGTATACTGAATAGAAATTGTCACTTTTAATACAAGAGGTCAATTCTTTGATTAAAAACAAAATCATATGAGACTGCAATAGTGTTATTATAGTTATGAAAGCAATATTCTCAGGGTGTGTTAAGGAAATCAATACTATCAAAGAGAGGCTTAATAAACATTTCATGTATGTGGCAAAAGACAATCTCTTTGACAACCCTATGACAGTGGGGAATTCCATATATTTATTTATTAAAATATGAGAATCCTCTTGTTCGGCTGAGAGAGAACCCGATGAAGGATCAGAAGAGTCTATTTTGTTTGTTATATTCAGCAGTTCATTATAGTTAATAGATACAGAAGAATGTTTGTATCTGTGTGATTTTCTGAACGTTTGGTTTGGTGGCGTTAAACCTATATTGTTAGATGCAGATGATACTGGTGGTGGTTGAATATAGTTTTTCACAGGTGTATAGTTGAGCGAAGATTTGCGCTTGTGATCTTTAGCAACAGGGGACAAAAATGGGTGTGAAGAATCATTTTTTTTAATTGGTGTTCTAGCATCAAGGTTGTTTGATCCAAAAGAAAAAGATTGGTTAACATAAACTTCACTTTTTTCACTATTGGGAATGTTTTTATGTTTATTTTCATAGTGAGCATTTTTATTTGTATACCCATTATCAGAGTTTATACCACTAATATCATTACTTGGTTCTTTGCTCATCAAACTTATAAAATCCAAGTCTGACTTCTCATTGGTATCTTCTTCTTCCGCAAGTAGTTTGGACAGCAAAGAAGATTTATCTTGTTTATTTCCAGCCATTATTAAGACTCAGCGCTTATATTTTTAAATTAAATCCACCTTGAAAATGCTACAACTCGAAGGCAAGCTAAAAAAATTTGCTAAACCAAATAATGCAAGAAAATTATTATAATTATTTGCAAAGACTTTAATATTCAAATTAGATAAACTGAGGTTTGGTATTATTACTTTCGTATATTTACTATATACCACTACTGCTTTTATCTATTTTTATTATCATTCGCGATAGATGTAGCAGTTCTCAAAGGTTTGCAATTTAAAAAATCTAAGCAATAGAGTTGATAGGAACTATACAAAAAAAAAAAAAAAAAAAAAAAAACACACACAATATACACGTGATTGAATCAGAAATGCGTTTATTTGCTTAAAGCTGCCAATCTGTTACACAGTTAATACGATGTTTAAAAACTAAATTAAAATGGTGTAAATTAAATAAAAAGCTGATGATAACCGTTTTCATTAAAACCATTCATGTATAACAACAATAAAAATTATTCATGTGATAGTATAAAATTTTTCTTTTTCTCAGGGATTAACTTACTCAGTTTGGGAAGTTTCACACTATTTTTGGGATGCAAAACAATATATGAATCAACAAAACGTATAAATATGTGCAATAAATACGTGAAAAAATTGAAAACAACAAACACTTCTTCTAATTGTAACGGTAATTTCCTTAAAGTAAATATGCTAATCTAGGAAAATAGCAAGACCATTATGCTGAATTTAAGGAACATAACCTCTAAACAAAGACTCGAAGCTAGCGGGTAAATTCCTTTAATATGTTTTTGTATGCGACAGCTTCAGGGCTTCTATCAGGAATACTTTGAGAAATAGCTGCCAAATCTGTATTCATTTTGTCAACAATTGCCCTAATCTCATTATCACCGTTGCTAAATCTCTTCAGATATCTTTCAATCTGGTTGGTGTAGTATTTGTAATCATCGTTTCCGACAAAAATGTTGTAAACATTACCTATGATTTTATTCATTCCTCTTGCAGTTCTTCCAACTCTGTGGACGTACTGCTGAGAGGAGATAGGCAGATTGTAGTTAATAACATCTGTGATCAGTAAGTCGATACCTCTGCTCATAATATCAGTTGTAATCAAAACACTGAAGCCTTTGTTTTTGTCAAAGTTTTCCAAAGCTTGCTTGTTTTGAAGATTGCTGTTATTTGAATTCATTGAATAAATGTTGATGTTTTGACTGTAATAAGATACTATCTTAGAAATCAATGGGGTTAGCCTCAAAGAAGACTGATTAGAGTTCACAAATACCAGTATTTTACTATTGTCTCCTGATTTCTCAGAGGTCTTTTGAATCAAATCAAGTAGTTTTGCCAAATACATTGGTTTATGCAGAGAATCCTTAAACTTGAGTTTCATGTTATATTCCTGCAATCCCTTTGGTAATTGATAAATACCATTAGAGTTTGACTCTCCATCGTCTTCCTCATCTCTCAACAAGAACAGATTGGTTCGTGTAGGGTTTAATTTCAAAAGCTCTAATTTCTCCGTGTTCTTTGTCAAAGTAGCAGAAACTACAAATTTGCAAACTTTGATGTTTTCTATGGCTTTCATAACTACCTTGACCCAATCTTGGTAGCTTTGATTCAATAATTTATCAGATTCATCCATAACCAGGAATTTCAAATCATTGAAATGCAAATTACTTAAATTCAAGTGGTCAACCAATCTACCTGGCGTAGTGATTAATATATCCATGTCTAAATTCTTGAACTTTTCAACTTCTTCCTTTAATGACATAGAATTTGGTTTTGTAGTTGCAACAACCAAATCACTGTTTTTACACAAGCTGACAATAGTAGAATAAACTTGTTGAATCAAAATTGTAGTAGGTAAAACAATTACACAACGGAGCTTTTTAATCTTTCTTTCCATCAATATTTGTAATATTGGGACAACATATGCTAATGTTTTACCCGATCCTGTGAAAGAGTTGATTAAAACATCTCCAGCTTTGAAAGTATAGGCGGTTTTGGAAACAGAATAAGCTTTCAAAAGGATTGGCAAATAGTTTTGAAAAATTGAGTTCTGCACAGGCATCACTTGATTGAACTTCAAATTATTCGTTATGTTATCATATATGATGTCGTTTATTAAACCTTGTGAATGAATATCGCTCCACTTTGCTTCCTCTGACATATCATAATATATTTTATTTAAATGAGACCACGATTCATTTAAAAACGCATCTTTAATCTTTGGCAAATAAACTTTCGATGGTTGAGGAATTGGTATCAAATCGTGTAACTCAACATCTTCTCCATCCTGTAATTCAGTATCCTGTTCATCATCCTGACTGAGTTTGTCTTGTAAGTTGATAGTCTGTTTAAATCTTTCAAAAACAGAAGCGTGCTTATTTTCTGTTAAATTCTCACTTTCTAAAGTATTTTTAAGAGTATCAGATTCATTTGCATCAACAACGTTGTCCTCAACTGTATTTGTTTCGACATTGTCAGAATTACTTTTAACATCTTCTTCGGACTCATCTTCGCTAGGGAGATCGGACTTGAGCTCTGAGTCGTGTAAAGCTTCACCTTCATTTTCATCCATGTCTACATCATCATCTATTAAATCAGATTCAGAACTTGAACTTTCTTCAGAGTCACTACTTTCTTCCCTTTTTCTTTTAAAGGGAAACTTGTTCAATTTAATAGCATTGCTATTATCTTTGCTGTTTTTGCTCAGTTCCGGATTATATCTAGCTGAAAACATTGTAAAAACAAAATCTTGAATAATTATAAGTTAAGATTATAGCCTCGGTATAGCAAATCTATTAGCCAACTAGTCTCTGGATTAAATATAAAACGCTTTTACTTTAGGCAGAACCATCAAATATATTTAAAATTTTTATAAATGTTTATATTCATGAATTGCCTAAATGGGCAAACTTGGTCAGGTGCTCTATAACTGCAAAATATAGATATGTTCAAATTCGGTACAGAAAAAAGAAATGTTTAGGACTCCGGAGATAAGACTGTGTTTAATCAATTTAAATTTTCAAATTAGTTTATAATTCTTTAGCTAAATAATGCACACACGGTAAGAGAATGAATACATTTAATTTCCTTATAAAAAATTGAAAATTTTGAAAATTTCCCTTACATTTGTTTTTAATTTTTGTTTTGTTTCTTATTTTTTATCTGGAAAATTTTTTGGAAGGTATTTTAAATTTGGTCATTGCATAAAAAAGAGTAAAAACAAAACACAACAGAGAATCAAGTGCGTTAACCGTTTTTAAAGAAAATTTAAAGAAAAATTATATATTATATATATGAAGCAAAAAAAGCACATCCTGATAAACCAGGTACAAATTCCAGCTACAAAAAATAAAAATAAAAATAGATATATTTGTATAAAAATGCTAACAGATTTTAGTAAATGAAATTTTTTATACTTGGCAGGCAAACAGTATAGTTAGCTCTGGTCATATTTATACTAAAAAGTTTTGAACTCATAATTCCTTGTGGTAATCTGATCAACAAATAAAGAAAAATAAAAGAAAAACCCAGTACTTCTGTGAATTGATTTCGATGTATATTTGGTAACGAGTCTCTTTTTATTCTCGCATTTCATCACTATACATAAGTTTTTCTTCCCTGGTCTTACCGGTTCTGTCTATTTGTGGCCAATGCCCCCAGTTGGATAATCTTAGAACTATGCAGCTCGCATTATCTGCCTGTTTTCCACCAATAGCCATAATGTATTTTATGATTTCATCACAAACAAACTGCGGCGTGGCTCTTTTAATCCCTCGCAGATTTACTGTTGTTGTTATCAAGTCCACAATCTCCTGGTTGCTCATTAAATTGCTGATCCCATCAGTAACCATTACAACAAAGCATTCGTCACCCCCAAATTGCAACTTATGTTTTTCACTATGTGGAATATTTTTTGTAGACCCTATCAGATAGGAGTAAATATCTGGTTCAGCAGTGAGCCCAAAGGCTTTTCCTGCATAATCTCCAAAAGATCTTGTATTTGCAAATGCGTTCAAAAATCTCTCTTCACCAAAAGCATCTTTTCCCACCAATTCATCATCCATCTTTTCTTTCGTATTAGCAAGCTCTTTTTTCTTCTGTTTGCTTAGTCTTTTGTTTTCAAACTTGTTTGTGTTTGGATGATGTGGTAAAGTTAAGTTGTGGGCCACTCCCTCTTTATCACAAATAAGAATTGTGCAATCACCCAGCTGTGCTGCATACAGTCTCATTAATTTATCATTATTGATCCAAAATACATCTTCATGCCCTTTGTAATCTGTTAGATCGTCTTCATTTAACGGAGCTAAAAACAGCGAAGATGCAGTAGATCCGCTAGTAATTTCTTCTTCTGGAATCCCCTCAGCTATTTTTTCCTTGTACATTTGTAGATCTAAACCTAGAAAAGTTTGATAAATTTTAAGTCTATTGATGTCAGTCAATAAAGCTGTTTTATCGATAATGTTTCCATTTTTGTCAAAGATCATTCTTGACCCGTTGTAAAGCAGATTCTCTTTCTTTGAAGAGCAGTTCAGTATATACTGCTCAAAATATTTGTTCCTCTTTCTGTACAACTTTTTCCAATAATCTGCCCCAGAATAACCGTTGAAAGTCTCTTCGTATTCTTTGAGTATGTTAAAAAATGTTTCTTTAGAGGGTTTGCAATCTGCAAAAGCTTTAGACAGACGGTGATTCAATTGTTCTACTATGTAATCTCCTCCATGGCCGTCAAAGATATTAAGATTTAATATTGGCACAGTGAATTCCTTTGATTCTGGTTGTGTACGTTGCTTATTTGATGTCAGCATTTTTAAAAAATTCATGGAAATCCGATCTTCGTTTGTAAATCTGTTAATTCTGCTAGAAGCATATCCAAGATATGCTGGCAGTTTGTTCAACTTCAGCGACAAAGTTCCTTGATTATTTTGCTGCAGCGTGTATTTTAATATTTTTGTACAAACACCCATCTTCTGTAAAATCGACTACAACAAGTTATGTAGTGAAATCTTATGCAATATATTGAAGTAACTATTAATATGGTTTCTTTCTTATTTTGTTGCCTTTTTATTTGACAACCACAAACAGCAGCTTAAAGTTACACCTTTGAAAAACAATTTAGAGCTCGGCTAACAACAAAAATTAAAAAAAAAAACACTCAAGATGTTGAAGGATATGCTCTAACGGGGTATCTTAACCTAATTTTCCACAATAATAGAAGCCACAGTATGTAAAATTCAATATCAACTTCGTAGTGTAAAAAACGGAACTATAATTGAACAAGAAGAAAACACATACAATTTATCACATGTTTCCGTTCACGTCACGTGCATCATGAGCTACTGGAATCTGTATACAAATGGTTTACAGTGCTAAGTGTATAAAAGGATTAGGTTGGATTTTTTGTTTTAATGAAACATTTCTAACAGTGCTGTATTGTTATGACTGTCAAGTAGTAAATTCTCAAATTGCTTAAGCGTACTGTTGTATTGAAAAATTTGGTGCTTTTTTTTTCTTTTTTTACAATTTAATAACAAGAATTTAAGCTGTAATTATGGTGAGTTGTGCATGTTTGTAAAGGTAGATAGAATTATAAAAAAGAAGTGAGCACTGTTTACTTGGTATAAATTTATCTATAAATTAGACAGAAATCAAACTTTAATTTTTTTCATTAAAGCCTAAAATTGATATCACCATGTTGTTGCCATTTCTTTTATTGTAAAGGTGATAAAATTTAGCCATAAATTTGTATTGTAGGTATTACTTGAACCAGTTAAAAAAAAAAAAAAAGAATGTAACTTTTAGTTACTTATATAAACAGCAAGTAAAAAGTAATATTTTGATAGTAAACTGTTTGTTTTGGTAGAGTTTAGGATTTTAGAAAGTTAAATATAATTGATACATCAAAAAACTAAAACATCTTATGCACATTATTTGAAGCCATTATCAAAAAGTCTCAATAAAAAATTTCTTCTTTATTTCACTAACAAAGTTAAAAGTAAAAAACAAACAAAATGTTTCGTTAAAATTCATTAATCTTAATGTTACAGTTCAACATTTGGATACGAAATTTTAATATAAATTGGCT
The DNA here is from genome assembly GCA_019649525.1 of Hanseniaspora lindneri. Taxonomy (NCBI): domain Eukaryota; kingdom Fungi; phylum Ascomycota; class Saccharomycetes; order Saccharomycodales; family Saccharomycodaceae; genus Hanseniaspora; species Hanseniaspora lindneri. The sequence goes on from JAFNJT010000019.1 coordinate 52,147, forward strand.
GAACATATCGAACGGCTGATTCATGTTTAAACAACCTGAATTAATCGGATTTAAATTCTTCAAAAAAGAAAAGTTTATAAAAATAAAAAAAAAATAAAACTTGCAATAATTTAAATGAAAAGATTAACATACTTAAATGCTTAACATTCACAAAACAAATCAATTAAAAAATTCAGAAAATTAATTCCAAAATGAAAATCACTTGATTTTTAGTGCACACAGCAGCATTTATGGAGCATAACTGAATCCTGAATGTTTTTCTAAAAATCAGAAAAAAAAGAAGCGGAAGCAGCTATAGTTTTTGGAGAGTAAATTTCTCACATATATACATGCAACTGCGATGACTATGCTCTATATTAGCAAATATGAATACATCAGTTGCTGAATCATATTAATTGCCATCAAACATTTTTCTTATACGTTTTTGTTTACAGCACAGTTTTATTTTTTTATTTTTCATCTTTTGTAAAAAATAAAATATATAAATATCTGTTCTCTTACAAAGTATAATCCGTTAACTCTGAAAGCTTTGAAAATGAAAAAATAAAGTTTAACACATTCACTCACTTTCATCAAAAGGGAAATTACTACTTGAGTAAAGTGGTGCAATATCATATTCCGCTTCAAGGCTCTCCCATTTCTTTCTAATTTCACTTGATGGATCATTAAAATCTTCTTCGTGTTCGCTAGCAAATGAATCTAACCAGTCAAAATTTTTGTTGAACTTATTTTGTTGGCAAAACTCATAGACTTTATCTAAATCCAAACCCCTATTAGAAGGATTCAAAAAGCTATCCAAATCCTTTGACTCTGTCATTAAATCCCAAATGCTTTTCAAATAAAATTGCAAAGATTTTAACCCCTTAATAAAACCCTTATCCGTACTGTTCATATCACCCTTAGGTTTACAAGTAAACATACTGGCATTTTTAATAAAAGTGTTTCTAGTTATGCATCTAGCAAAATCAATTAAATAGATTTTACAATCATTTTCCTCAGTGTCATAAATAAAAAGCAAAGAAGCCCCATACATTCGATAGCCAGGCAAATTTTCAAAAGCAACAGAAATCTCTCTGAGGTCTGCTAAAAGCTTAGGTATCTTTTGTAATATGCTTCTTTGAGACACACCATCATATAGGAATAATAAAAGAACCCTAGTAAACTGCCATCCTATCTTTATGCGTCTTCCAAAGTATTTGTCTCTTTTTATAAATATGTTTTCCAAAGGTCTAAATACTTTCATTCCACATACTCTACATCCTAGTTTTTTGGACGTAGTTATTTTGCATTTCAATGACTGTGACTGTTTTTTTTTATCGGTTGCATAAACACCATACTGCCTAGTTCCCATTTTCAAATCAAGGACGGTTGCATTCTTCATTTTTCTGGTTAAATCTTCCAGCAGAATATATTGACAGACTTTTAAATCATCTGCTGTTAAAGTAGGTGTTTGTGAGTCAGTTCTGTTTACCGTGTTAAAATCATCAAGAAAATCGGGATTGTCGCACTTAAAAACTTCAGTTAATACCTGGTCTTTCAATTTAGTGTTTAGGTTGGTTTGATGGCACTCTGCCGTGAGTCCATCAACATCTACACTGATATTATATTTTTCCAATAATCTTTGTGAAAACAGGTGAATATTATCATTCATCGTTACCTCTGTTTCCATCAAATGCTGTCTGACATTCAAAATTCCAATATATTTCGGCATAAACTTCAAAAGAGTTCCACAGTGTGTATTGTTTTTTTTGGTATATTCATACTCCAACTGTTCGTACCATTCATTTTCTCCATTCACCAAAGTTTTACAGATAGCCCTTTTTGAAAATTTATACATCGAAGTGTGCCCACCTACCTTATTTTTAAAGGGCTCTAATTCTATCAACTTATTATAATTAGATGAAGATGTTCTTCTTCTGCTAAAACTGTCTTTTTCCTTTTTTTTTTCAAATGAAGAATTCAGTGATTTCGACCGTTGGTTCCTGTTATAACATTCAATGTGTTGTTTTTCATTATCTTCTTCGATTGCATTTTCATTGCAACGGTCATCTTCCGTTTCTCGTAGAAGATCATCCGAATCTAAATATAAATGCTTGTTGGGAATAAAAGAAGTTGAATTATCTGAGTTAAGGTTTTTTCTTTTTTCATAAAATAGATTGCTACTTTTAAGCAGTGTATTGTCAAATTCACCATCAACCTTATCTTTGTTTTCAAGATTAATCGTCTCCAAATCTATTAAACTCAATTCCTTCTCTATCGAATCTAGAACTTCTGGCGTTGGAGACTCATCTTTATTGCGAAATATTCGTAGTTGCACACTTCCCTTTCTTCCATAAATCATGGGTATGTTTTTAAATGTGAATACTATAAAGTGGTCTTTATTACGATAGTGATATTATGAGAAAGATAAAGTATTAATTTTAAAGGAAGAAAAATGAAACCAAATCAAAAAAAGATGGTTTGGAAATCAAGAAATAAAAGAATATATCGGTGATTCTTAGTATGTTCCTGTGATTTAAGAATAAAATACAGTTTTCTTGTTAAATGTATGCGTAAATTTTTAAGTTATGTACTGCAACAAAAAAAACAAAAAAAAATACTGTTATGTACTGAATAAGTCTGGGTACTTTTTCTGAGAATCCTCTTTAATAATTAACAGCTGTTACTTCCTAAGAAATGAACACTTCGCAAGTGTTTGTGATCTTCAAATGTTTTTACTCTGTTTAGATAAGTATTTAAAAAGGATGTTCACAAATATTATTATGAGAACGAAAACGTGGAAAAACTAAATCACATCATGTGGTTGTGAAGCATATTTCCTTGCAAAAGTTTCTTTTTTTAAATTTTATTTAAATATGTCTTCAGGTCACGTTTTTTGGTCTTTTCCTATTTAAGCAATTTCAAAATTAGTTAAACAACAAAAAGCATAACTCCGCTGGACATAAACATGGCAAAATGCACGTCGGAGATACCAATGCCTGGCAGCATTTAATTTAAATTAACCCCACGGTGAGGATAGATGTGAATGAGTTTTTTAAATAATCAAATTGCGAATCATTACGATGATGTATTTTAACTACCGTAAAACTGCACGTGCTGCTACAAGTTTCTATTTACAATATTTTATTTCTTGGGTTAATGAATGAAACGTGGATTCAGACGAATGTTTGATGAGGTGCTGGTGGAACACAAACAGCTCATTACAACATCTAAACAAGTTAAAATAGCTTGCTTTCAATTCCCTGTTAATATATCCATCAAATTTTTGTTTTAGCAACTCTCTCTAATAGTATATTGAACGCTAACCACGTGACGTGTAGGCACTGATTCTTGCGTTACCTTTGTTGAAAGACAATAAAGAAAGTTCAAAAGCAAGTACAAAAGTGTGCTAGAAATGTAAAGGTTGGGAGCGTCATTTTTTAGTGATAAGGATTAGGAAGAGATACATTGCAGTATTGCTAAAATTAAAATGATATCAAGCAGAATTATCTCCGAAAAGCGTGCGGGTAAATGTATTAACGTACAATGAACATAAGGACTTTAATATAGCAGTAAATAATGGAAACATGTTGAAGTAAAGATAAGGGGAAAAATCATGGGTCCGAATAAAAAGCAAAGAAATATATTAATATGAAATTAGTACTGAAGAATAAATAGCATTCAATAAATTATTATGTTTTCGTGAAAAGCGATCAGCAGTTTAATCAAAAAAATTATCTTTCCAGCTCCGTATAAGCACTTGAACAGTAAAATTGCTGTACAAAATACAAACTTAGATAAACAACGAAGTTACAAATACTCACAAATAGGTACAAATACTAACAGATAGGTACAAATACTCACAAAAATAGGTACGAATACTTACAAATATTTACACCTGTCATATGATATTGTTTTTAAACCCTTATTTCAACACACTACGTTGTTGAACACATGTGTAAACTATAAACTATACTGCTTTCTGTTAAATAGCGTTTATTACCATTGATCTTATTACAGAAATCGACCTACTACGCTACCATAATAAAAATACTAATTTTTAGTTTTTTGGACCAATGAAATTGTCGCGGACATAACATTTGCAATGCAAGACTGCTTTAAAAACCAAAAAAAAAAAAAAATTATGTTTTTGATGCTATGTTTTTTCTAATTGTTTCACCAAATTTTTGCAGTGAGGGTTTTTTTTTCTGCCATTTCTAGCGTATTACTTAGCCTTGAACAACTTTTAATTCCGAAGAACAGAATATAGGGAGAGAAAATTTTTCGCTGCTAAATCTGAAGAAAATTTTTTTTGCAAACTAAAATATTGTATTTCAAGAAACAACTATTTGAAATTGTTTATATATACAATTAATAATAACTGAAGTTTATACAAACCAGCTAAGCAGTTGAATTCTTAAATCCACGATTACTATGTTCAGACAAGCCGCCGTTATTGCTACCAAGCAAGCATACCCAGCTCATGCTAGACAATTTGCCACTTTGAGGGAAATTGAAATGAGATTGAAATCTATCAAGAACATTAAAAAGATTACAAAGACCATGATGATTGTCGCTTCTACCAGATTATCCAAGGCTGAAAGAACAAAGGTTACTACATCTGAATTTGCAAAGCCAGAACAAAACTTTTACAAAATCACTGAAGCTGAAAAATCACCATTAGCCAAAGACGGTAAGAACTTGATTATTGCCATCACCTCTGATAAAGGTTTATGTGGATCTATTCACTCTTCTATGGCCAAGAAGTTAAGATTGTTCTTGAAGGAACAGAGTGATGCTGATGTTATCACTATTGGTGACAAGATTAAACAACAAATTTTAAGAACCAACCCAGAAAATGTCAAATTGGCTTTCAACGGTGTTGGTAAGGTTGATCCAAACTTCCAAGAATCTTCTTTGATTTCTTCTGAAATTTTGAAATTCATCAACGAATCTCCAGAAACCTACAACAAGATATCTGTTTTCTTCAACGATCCAGTTTCTTCTATTGCTTTTGAAGCTACCAACGATCCTGTCTATAACGAAGCTACTGTCAACGAAGCTCCAGGTTTGTGCCAATATGAAATCACTCAGGATTTAAACATTCCAAAGGACTTATTTGAATACGCCTTGAACACCAAGATTTTGGCTGCTATGGGTAAAGGTTACGCAGCTGAAATTTCTGCCAGAAGAAACGCTATGGACAATGCTTCTAAGAATGCCGGTGACATGATCAACAAATACTCTATCTTATACAACAGAACCAGACAAGCTGTCATTACCAACGAATTGGTTGATATTATTACTGGTGCTTCTTCTTTGGATTAATGATATGACGACAACAAACCTAATATAAGTTTTTTATTTTTACTCACTGAATTAAAACGAACTTTATATTTTAATGAATGCAATGCCATGAGAAGTTATCAACTTAAAAATATATTAAAAGTACGAAACCAAAATAAAAAAATTAAACACCAACAAAAGCAGAAATGAATTAAAAAGAGAGAAGATAAATTGAAATCTTTTGACGTTTGGCTTTTCTTTTGCAAATTTATATATTCAAATAGTTACTTTTAAACATTAAAAAAGATAAATACATATAGCGCGATGTGTTGTAAGCGCAGAAGTGCTTGGGTTCCAGTAAATTTTTATTCATTGTGCTGCATCTAGAAGCTTTTCTTGCACGTGATTATTGTTTAGTTTATTCAATTCTGAAACATTGCTAAAACATAATATCTGAAACAATTCCTCAATATATAATGTCACAAACATTATTAAATCATTTGGTTTAAGAAACAGTTGCAATGTTACTAATTTAAAACAAACTAAAAACATTTTTTTTTATCTAAAAGCTTCAGAAATACAAAATCGTAAAAACAAGTGGGTGAGAGTTCCTAGTGAGAAATGATTAATTAAATTTTAATTTCTTGAAGTGAAAGCAGTGATTACTTAAAACTTCTCTGAAACAAATTTCAATAATGATTTAATTAATAATTATATATAAAATACATTTTTTTTAAATTATTTGTTAGTTTAAAACATTTAAAATATTAAAATTCTAGCTGTTTTCTGTTTTTAACAAAAAAATGTTACATATTCTCTCACCACAGCCGTCTGTATTATCATGATTTCTCCAAGTTTGATTTGGTTTTTTTTAAAAAGAAGCTCAAAATTTTTATCTTTAATTTTTTCAATTATATCTGTTTTTCTAATTTTATTTTTGCAACTGAGTTGTGGAACAACATCACAACATTCAAACTATGCATTAGCATTGAGTGTAGACAGAGATTCGTCTTTATATTCAATCATTGAGACAAATTTTAATAATGATGAAAAAACAAGAGGATTTGCAGATTTATCTTTCAGAATTGGAATTTCAGGTATTTGTATAGAACACTTGCCTGTAGATACCATAGCACCATTTACAGCTACAACTCAATGCTATAGACATGGCTATAACTTTACAAATTTAAAAATAGATCAATCAAGTTTTTATGAGCTACTTGATATTGATATGCTTAATTCACAAAATTCTTTCAATTCTACTTTGAAAAAAACAAAGTTTAATTTAATAGAACTGTCACAACATTTAGCAAAAACAATGCATCCAAAACTAACAGCGACAACTTTATTCTTTCAACTAGCAACTTTGGCTGCTATAATTTTGTCATTGTTGCCAAACCTTTTCAAAGTTTTGCTTTTTAAAGCAACCCCTGCTTTTATAACATATCTCCTTCTTCATTTGATTTCTTTAGTTGTTTTAGGTATTAATGCAACCTTTTTAACACAGGTTTCGGACACTTCAAATACGCAGTTTCTTACAAAATTGTCCTTAAATATAATATCAGCAAAAAGTAATTTTTCTTTTCAGAAAATGATTTGGACTGCGTTTATATTTCATATTTTACAAATGTGTGGATTGCTAACTGCATTCGTTAGAATGCGTTATAACATGAATGAGGAAATTGATGAATTAAAACATTTTAAGAAAGACAGCAAGAAGGATAATGTTGAAAATAATATCAAAAACTATGATATTAAAAAACTTAATAGCAAAGATTATGGCAATCCTTTCAGAGATTCTTCATCTACAAATAGTAAAACAACCGTCGCTGATTCGCTTTATAATAGTAGAAAAGACAGTAGCTCCGAAAGTCAAAGCGGTAGCGACACCACACTAAAGAAAGAGACCGAACTTTACTATTACAATATATAAAAAACTTTTTACAATATAATGTTTTCTATGAATTAAAAATAAAGCGTGCGCTGTTAATGTAAAAGTTTCTTTTTCTTTTTCAAGCAATTCATTTTATCAAATTTACTTCTTTTGACCACTAAAAATGCACCTTCGTGCATTTACAACAAGTAAATTACCATCAACACTTTTACATAAACTCAAACAATTTTAAATCTATTTTTTAAAAAATTAATTAAAATATATAAAATTTATTTAAACCCATTGCTCAGATAAAAATAGCTGGCGTGAATGTCGTGTTTTAGTCTTGCTAAGTACTATTGGTTAAAATAGGTTCAGTCTTTTATGGATCATGTGCCTGCTTGGATATCTGTATACCGAAAAAAAAAAAAAAACTAGTCTACATTTTAAAAACTCAGTTTATAGTCGTTTAACAAAAAGCAAATGCAAAGTTTCAAAAAGATGTATTTATCTCAAAGCAATATCAGTAATAAGCAACTAAAATATATATTGCATTATAAACATTTTGTTTGAAAATCCAACGAAATTTGCTGCAGACAGTCAGATATTTTAGTTCTTTCTATTCGTGTGTTTTTTTTTTTTTTTTGGAACACGACTGTACTTACGAGCATTAAAAATGAGCTTATTCTTAGATATCTGCAAAGCATTAGCAGTGCTTTTATTGACTGTTGTATGTATTATTCTGGATCCAATAATCCATTTGACGTCACTTGAAAATAGCGTTGGTTTATTTTCAAATAGAAAGCTCTTTGTAAATTTTTTGATTAAGCACAATCTATTGGAAGATATTCACATTATTCCATTTTTTTTAAAAAGTGTTTTCAACTATATTTACACATTAAGATACACTAATAAATTTACCAATTGGTATATATTTGAAGAACAAGCAAAGAAAAATCCTTCAAAACTGTTTATGAGATATCCAATATACAATAAGAGTGCCTCTGTTTCAGAAGATGTATTTAAATTTGAGGATTATACATACGGTGAGGCTGAACAAATGATTTACAGACTATCACATTATCTAGTGAGTGGCGAGGTGCAATGCAAGCCAGGCCAAATAATTGGAATTTATTACCAAAATAATCCAATGTTTATTTTCCTTTGGTATTCCTTGTGGCAAATTGGGTGTATTCCTGCCTTTTTAAACTATAATATTCAAGGCACTCCTTTAACGCATTCTATCAAGACTGGAAAATTGGAAAAAGTTTTTATTGATCCTAGAGTGGCAGACAGCTTTATTTGTGAAGTTGACCCAAATGTTGCAAAACATTTTGTTAATGAAGAAGACTTGTTTAATTTGATGAACAATCAAGATGGGAATACTTTCATCCAGAAAGACTCTGTGAGAACTCCAACTAGCATAAAAGATTATGATCCCGCCATGTTAATATTTACTTCAGGTACTACCGGCTTGCCAAAATCAGCTGTAATATCCTGGAGAAAATCTACCATTGGATGCTCTTTATTTGGAAGAATATATCACATGGAAGAACCTGAAACGAATGTATTCACTGCTATGCCATTGTATCATTCTACTGCTGCATTATTAGGGATCTGTGCTGTTATTTCTCAAGGTTCAACATTCACTATTGCTCCTAAATTTTCTGCAACTAATTTTTGGAAACAAGTTTATTGTAGCGGAGCTACCCATATACAATATGTCGGTGAAATTTGTAGATACTTGGTCAATACTTCTAAAGACATTAACATCGATACTGCTCGTAAAATAAATTATGAAAAGGATCATAATGTCAAAATAGCTTATGGTAATGGGTTAAGAGATACAATTTGGGTTACCTTTAAAGAAAGATTTAACATTCCTGTTATTGGGGAGTTCTATGCCTCCACTGAAGCTCCTTTTGCTACTACCTCTTTTCAAGTTGGAAACACTACTGGTGTTGGTGCTTGTAAGAGTTATGGGCCAATAGTAACCAAATTTTTATCTATACAGCAGGTGTTAATTAAAACTGATCCTGAAGATCCCACAGTGCCTTTTAGAAATAAACTTGGGTTTTGCGAGATTCCAGTTGCAGATGAACCAGGTGAACTATTAATGAAGATCTTTTTCCCCAAACATCCAAAGAAAAGTTTCCAAGGGTATTTGGGAAATAAATCAGCAACTGAGTCTAAAATTTTAAGAGATGTTTTTAAAAAAGGAGACGCATATTATAGATCAGGAGATTTGGTAAAATGTGATAGCGAGGGAAGGTGGTATTTTGTAGACAGACTTGGTGATACTTTTAGATGGAAATCCGAAAACTGCTCCACTACAGAGGTTGAGAATTGTATAATGAGCAATCCTTTGTTGAAAAACGGTGAACATAATGAAACCAAATTTATTGAAGAATGTTGTGTAGTCGGATTAAAATTGGATGGTTATGAAGGACGTTGTGGATATGCTATTCTTCAATCAAATTCAAAACGGTCTTTTGACAGGCTGGAATTGCTTAATAACTTGCTGCCTCGTTTACTGGAAAATTTGCCAAAATATTCTTTACCAGTGTTTATTAAATATGTTCAGGAGATTGAGCATACAAGCAATCATAAAATTAAAAAAACCAGTTATAGAAATGATGTTTTACCATTTGGTAAAAACAATAACGAAGTCATCTACTTTTTGAATAGTTACAAAGAATATGTAGAATTGACAGACGAGCTATTTAACAAAATAAAAGCGGGAGAAATTAAACTTTAATTAAGTATTAATATATATAAACTTGGTTTGCGGTTTGCAAATACCAATCTATGAAGTTAAAAAAACCATGATACGAAATACTTTAGGACAAAGAGAAAGCTCAGTAATGGTGGTATTAAAATGGCAGCATATTCAGTATGATTACACGTGCAATCAAACATGTATGTATCACAATCACCATCCATATCTAATGAACAGAAAGAGCCGTTTTGAGAATAATATTTCTCCATAAGATCATCTTTCAAACGCCATCTTTCAAATAGCCAGTCACTAAAGGAATTAATGTCTGACAAAGGAATCTCTGAGCGGCTTTTAGCAGTTACATGAATGTCTACTATATCAGGAGATTTGCCCTCAAGGAAAACACGTTTCATTGTGTAGATATCTTGAGCAAATTCGTTTTGTTTCACTCCTGAATAACCAATAGTCAAATCATATACAGTACTACATGTGGTTAAATTCTTTAAAATCTCATAAATACCAGTGACATGTGGTAGTAATATGTTTTGCAAAGGAGTTTTGTCAATTTTTTTTGCAAACTCATTACTTTTAAGTTTCGTGTTAGCTGAAAGATTTGTTCCTTCAGGAAACAAAATAAGTTGGTATGGCCATTTTTCTTCAAGTCTATATTCTTCGTTTGACAAATTAACAGCTGGCCAAACTATTTCTCCATCTGGCATTATTCTTTCAGGCTCCCTTCCGCTTAGCCTTCCAATACCTTGATTGTTGAGATTTATGTCATTCAAGTGATTGTGTAAATTAATTTTATCTTGTTCCCACTTTCTAGATAAAAAAATAAACCTGTAATTCTTCATTCCGTATCCCAGAATAGGAATTGACTCTAGTGATTTCTTTAACAAAATGTAGATATTTCCACCCAATCCTGAGGTGTATGATAGCCACCATAGATATACCCAGTCGGTGTAGATTTGATGATTTGCAATGACCACCGAATTAGAAACAAAGTTTGTTTCATGTTTCATGGCGGTTAATAAATCAATTTTTTTCTCATTAAGCTTCACAATTCCAAACCTTTGGTTTGTCGTCTTTGGAATTGTTATTCTTATCTTACTATTTGGAGTATTAATTTTAAATATCACTATCAACAACACAATAAACTTTTTCTTGGTGTTGTCCAAAAGCTTTTGCTGAAGTTTTAAAGATCTAAAAAAGATTGCTTTCACTAAAAACTGTTGAAGTACTATAGTGAAAGCGGAAACTATAAATATGTTTACGGATATCAAACATAAAAACACCTTATACGCTTTATATATCAAGCTAGGTTTATGCGATTCATTGTCATCCATTTTAAGAGCAATTTAAAAATATAAATACCCAAATTATATTTTTGTTAAGGCTGGTGTGTTAATGGTTTTTTAAAAAGTTTTTTTTGTAAAATAAATTTAAACAGAGTGTTAAAAATCAACTGGCCTATAAACAAAACTTTTACTCAGAATTACGGGGAGCCATTTATTATAACAAGATTTTCAAACACATAACGTGACTGTAGTGTAATGTTTCGCGTTGATCCACTAAATCCGAAAATAATCGCAAGCAGCATTGCATAAAAACAGTTAATGCTAACTGACTGTTAGCTTTAAGGAGTAATTTTAATTTGCTGTTTATTAGTATATTGTAATGTTATATGTAACGTTAAATTTGGCTTTTATGTCTATAATAGTGTATGCTTATTAAAAAAAATGTTGATCACGATTTACAAAATAGACCTTTTAAGAGAACTTTGGATTATTATTTTGGGAGATACAGTAACTTCATAGCTTATTAAACAAGATACTGATGTTTGAAAGCTGTGCTACATGCTTCAGAAAGCAAAATCTAAGCATTTTTTGCCGTTGTAATTATTTACAAGTGTTTTTTCTTTTCTTTTTATTTGGAGAAGATAAATATAAACACATAAACAACAATTTTTAATATGAACTGTATCAGCAAAGGAAAAAAAGGGGACCTAGTAATCAATGTTGTGTTTAGAAGTGTTTAAGCATTTCATGAATACGTCATCAAAGTTTTTTTGTTTGCCTAGTTCATCGTTTGAAATTTTTATAGTTTTTTTAGCTTATTAGTATGTTTATTATATTAGTATGTTTATTATATAAGTCAATGAATCTGGATCATCATTGATCTATGTGAAATAAAAAAGTTTACATGCGAGACTACCAGCTTGTCAAATAAAACAATTGAGATAAAACAGTTATTGTTATGCAGTATCACAAATGTTTTAGCTATAATGAAACAAAATTTGAGCCCGCTCGATGCAACCTTGTATTGCAAAAGAAGGCATGCAATTTAGGATGAAAAAAAGACATCTATGCTGTATGAAGACAGTTTTGTTTTTGGTTTGGTATTTTTAAAATTAACTGAATAATAGGAAATATCTGTTTTTGGAAATTATAGCTTCTCAGTCTTTTCTCTAATTTTTTCAATGTCATAATGTTCTCTGAAATAATCACTTTTCTTTTTTAACAAAAGCAATGAAAAACTGCACAAAATAATGAAAAAGGTTAAGAAGGTGAAGAGCCAGCCAACAGTCATAGCGTTAATTGCTTTATCAGTGGTGAAACAAGCCACAGCTGCGCATATCTGTCTCACAAAATTATTTAGTGCAACACCCCTGCTACCCTTTATCTCATCAGTCAAATATGAGGTTGTTGCACCAATAATTAGCATAGAAGAAAACCCAAAGATGGCTGTCCCAATTAGTGGGAAAACCCAAAACACTTTTTTATCAAAACACCATCCTATAATTAATAAAGATGGTGGGAATAAAAGGACGGCCAACAAAACATTCCACGACAATCTAGCCTCAGGGAAAATAACGCCATTGTGTTCTTTTTTATATTTTATTAGCCTCTTGTCGACGTATCTACCTCCAAAAACTGAGGCAAAAATATAAGTGACACTGTTTGGAATATAGCATAACCCCACATACAATGGTTTGAAGTTGTATGGAGCTGATGAGTATGATTTTTCAATAGTCAAATTAACAAAGTAAAGTATTCCAAAGGAAACACCACAGAAAATTATAGAGAGTAAAACTGGAGGATGTTGCAAATAATATAACATTTTCAGTGGTTTCACTAAGTAAAGCTTCAAGAAAAGTTTATAGTCTATTTTCTGTTTAAAATGACCAGTTTTTTCAAATTCTTCCAAATTTGCATCAATAATAGTGTTTATCCTTTCCAGCTGTTCCTCATTATGTTTTCTGTCAGTATCTGTTTTCTTCTCAGTGATTGTTTTAACTCTGGATACGGTGGGAGCCAATGCATCAAAATTGTCTTCCTCAAAATCCAAATCATACGTTTCTACACTCGATGTTGGTATTGCTTTTGAATGCATTACTGATGGTTCTCTAGTCAAAATTCTGAAAGCCAATTCATTTTCATCAATCTCACATTGCTTTTCCAGGTCTTTTTTGACATCTTCAATTGCAAATGACTGTGAAGTTTGTAAATCGTGAGGTTTTTCACATACATGTTTTTGTTTCTTCTCCTTTATCATCTCTGTCAGTCTTATTTCCTTGTTTTTAAAATTGGAAGAGGTCTCTGGAAGACAGAAAATTAATAGTATCATAACAGTAGCTGAAAATATTAACATAAACCACTGTGTGCTTTTCCAGTTAAAGGAATTACACAATAATGCACCAACAATTGGGGCCAACAAAGGAGCTAAAATGGTTCCTAAATAAAACATTCCAAACATGCTTCCTCTTCTCTCTGGTTCAAAAAGATCGGCCAGAGTTCCTGCACCTAATGACTGAACACTAGATGAGAAAACACCACAAAAGAATCTTAAGACAATAAATGTACTGATATTGTTGCATGCAACACATAGCAATAAAGAAAAGATAAACAGCATTGCAAAAGAAACAACATAAACGTTTCTTTTTCCATGTAATTCAGATATGCTTGTATGGTATATTGGGAATATACCCAAAGCTAGCAAATAAACACCAACTGATACATTCGCTTTTGTAGCAGTTGTGTTGTAATCCTTTTCAATGCTGGTCAAAGCTGGAAAAATTAATGAAGTTTGAAAAGGTCCAACAACAGCAGCAACAGCACATACAAATATCAAAAAAATCTTTACTGAGTTAGGATACAACAATGGGTTTTTAAATTGCTGGAATAAGCAAAATCTTGCTAGAGCTCCCTGTCTTTGATTAAATGGAATTATTAAGTCTTCGTTTTCAGGTGTTACTTTGATAGCCAACAATAAATCGCTAAAAAATCCATTTCCTCCTATACTTTGGTTGCTTCTAGTAGCTTTCAGTTCCGTTGCTTCACCCACCTCTGATGAAGACTGTTCGTTATTTACATTGTATGAATGTAAGGATTGTTGATTAGATACATCACTCAAAGATATATCGGATAAACTAGAAACACTTGTGAAGCCATTGGCATCTTGTTCTTCACTAGCTATGATAGAATTTGTCTCACTGCTAACCATTTTTTTGAGTTTAAACCTGATTTTTTTTGATATGGAATTTGAAAACCTATGGTTTAAAGTATTCTTAATCTTTTAGTTGGCATTAAATTAAAATATAAGCACCTTTAAAACACAGCAATAATATGGTTTCTAGGCAGCTATTTATACCTTATTCAATTAAATGCAGACAGTATATCCCAATTGAAAATTAGCTAATTCAATTTTTTTTTCTTTTTTTATTTAACTTTTAATTAAAGCTGTTTAACAGTTGTTTATTACCTAAAAAGAGCTATGTTTAAAATTTAAAATATATTTTTTTAAGGCTTTATGAAACAGGAATGTAAAAATCCCGACGTCATTTAAGAAAGAAAAGCCGTAAATAGCATTAAAAAAAAAAAAAAAACAAAAGAAAAAATATATGAAGGATTTAAAAATAAATATATTCAAATTACATAAAAATAAATACGTTCAAATTTTGAAAATAGATACTTAAATTTTGGTTTTTTTTTTTCACCTTTTTCTGTAACTAAAGCTTCTTTTTTTTTATGGTTTAACAGGAAAATAGCGCAAATTAAAACTTATACATTTACATAATATGCAGTTTAGTTGCTTTCTATGCTTTTGCTTTATTTGTAGATGAAGATTTAGGTAGTTTTGAGTACGCACAGTTTGTTGGTAAAATCCAAGGCAGTGTGACTTCCATTAAGCGTATATAAACCTTAAGTTCCCAAGTCACAGTGTAAATAAATCCGATGCTTTAATGCAGCTGTAGTCCCATTGATGCACGTTGAAGATTTGACTGCCTGTATTTTTCGCACAAATAACTTTATGGCTTTTGAAAATCCAGCACTTTGTTTTTAAACCATTCATGAAAATAACCTATAAAATTTAGCACTTTGTTTTTTCAAGAGCTAATTTCAACCA
The DNA here is from genome assembly GCA_019649525.1 of Hanseniaspora lindneri. Taxonomy (NCBI): domain Eukaryota; kingdom Fungi; phylum Ascomycota; class Saccharomycetes; order Saccharomycodales; family Saccharomycodaceae; genus Hanseniaspora; species Hanseniaspora lindneri. Next base: position 67,410 of record JAFNJT010000019.1, read on the forward strand.
CAATGGGATTTTTAATAGGGGATGCAACTGATTTTATGTCCGATTTTAATCATTAATAACCCTGGCATAAAAACGCGTACACATATCGCTACTGTAGTGCTTATTTTTTGTTAGTGAATATTTGACCCATTTATACTAGATTATTCATAAACCAGTAGAATTTTATATTGGTAAAACCAGGCCCCAACAAGGAGTACAGTTGTGTTTTTTTAATGTGCACGCATTTGCACTACCATTGCTAATAAAAATTATAAGCATAACAAAAACGCCATGCAGAGTATATTTGGAAATTGATATTCAAGCTTAAAAGCAACTTTTTTTGATGCATAAAGCTCTTCAAAAACCTAAGGACTTGTCATAAAACAATACGTTTAGCCAAATATTTGGCATACTATAAATTTATCGTATAAATTCAAAATGAATAAAATTTAATTTGCTGTTTGTGATTTCAAAAAAAGAAACCGTTTGAGAAATTTTTTGTACTTCAAAAAACTTTGAAATGAAACCAAAGTAGTTGTTTCAAGAATTCTAAGTGTGTTCTACGCTAATATCTCTTTCTCGTATGAGGTGCGAGTTAATCTAATTAATACACCATCTTTAATGATTTCGATGACTGTCACGTGACAGTCACTGTTCAATTCGGAAAATGCGCATTTAATCAATAAACGAAATGATAAATGTGTGGAATACATGAAAAACATCAGCGCTAAAGAAAAGGTGGAGGAACAACTTTGATTGATATTTTTAAAAAAATTATAACTGTTTAGCTAAGCTTTTTATATAATAATCTGTTTATTGCTTGTAGTACTTGGATTCAACAAATGGTAATTTGACTACTTCGATTGGGAACATTTTTCCTTTCTTTCCTACACTCACAAACAACTTAGTTCCAGACTTGTTGTATGGCTTATTTAAGTAAGCTTGACCGATGTTAATGTTTCCCAAACTTGGAGATGGAGAACCAGATGTCACAATACCTACTTGTTCGGTACCTTCTATATCCTTGTATATGAGAGTTTCCTCTCTAGCAGCTGGTCCCTTTCCTAAAAATTTAAAACCTGTTCTCAATTTTTCATGGGTTTTGTTTTTCAATTGATCCATAATTTTAATGGCACCATTAAAAGATGCGTCACTTCTTCTGGATTTTGACACCAACCATGATAAAGAAGCCTCTACAGGAGTTATATTTTCATTTAGTTCGTGACCATATAAGCACATACCAGCCTCTAATCTTAAAGAGTCTCTGGCAGCCAAACCAATCATTCTACATTCCTCTTTGTTTAATAACTGCTTGATGAAAGCTTCATAATAAACAGTTGGAATTGAAATTTCAAAACCATCTTCACCTGTGTATCCTGATCTTGCAATGTCTAAAGACAATCCAGGAACGGTGTGCACAGGAACATCTCTTATTCTTTGGCCAAAGTATAAGTTCTCCAACAACTTACCATCTACAAAATCTCCCAAAATCTTTTGGGAGAGTGGTCCCTGAATAGCAAATAAAGATTTATCAGAGACGATTTCCCACTTGACATCATCGTTCTTAAAATTATTTTCTAACTCACCATTAATAAACTTGGTGTCTTGGTCAATACAACCGGCATTAGTAACAACGTAAAAACGTTTACCTTCAGCATCTTCTTTAGTGATTATAGAATCGTCGACAACACCACCTTCTGTATTTAACAAGACACTCAAGGAGTTGGTATTATTAGGTAAACTTTTAAAATCAGTTGGAGTCACTTTATTTAAAAATTTCAAACTGTCCTTACCTGTTAAATGAGATTGAAGCATATGAGAAACATCAAATATACCACATTTAGTTCTTGTCCAATTGTGGGATTCAACTTGAGATTGGCCTTTATATAAAACAGGCATAGAATAACCAGCAAAAGGCACCATTGTGGCGCCTAGGGAAACATGCAGATCGTATAATGCTGTTTTTTTCAATGTAGAATTGAATCTTACAGAAAGCTTGGATAAGGATGACATGATGCCTTGAATTTTCAATTTTGGCAATGGTAACAAGTTAGCTGTGGGGGGTTTTTTTTTCTTTTGAAGATTAATATTTACAGACATTTTAAGTTTGCAATTCTATGCTTGCATATATAAATAATAATGGTACCAACTTTGAGCACATATCGCTTAGAAGAGTTGGCTCATTTTAATGGTCCTATTACTGGTTCTTTTTTTTTTTTTTTGTTAATTTGAACCGAAGTCACATTTTTTTAAGAAAGAAGTTGAAAAAATAAGACTATAAAGTTCACTTCTGTTTTCTCGCTTTTTTTTTTTTCTGACTCTTAAAATTCCATTTAAAAGATGGGTTTTAATCAATAGCAGTTGGTTATAAAACCCTTAGTTAAGGAAACATATAAAACAGAGTTGTCGTTAATGAGGTATTTTTTTTATTCTCTTAATCAAAATAATTGCTCATTTTCTTATCAAGAATCTGCCAAGCAAGCTTTTTACCATCAAATTGGTTTGTTATAACCTTATCAGTGGTACAGAACAACTTAATAAAACTCAAAACAACAAACAAGGAGTTGACTGCTTTGCTTAATGGTTCAATATTATGGACTTTAGACAGATCTTTGTTCTCACTGTTTTTTAAAAATAATTCCAACGATTTTAAATTATCCATTCTGCTTTGCTCCTTAACGCTGGTGGTATCAATAGCCATTTCTTCAAACATTTTAATATAATGATGTTTTCTAACGAACTCGTTCTTCTCTTCATCCACAATCTCACCAACAATCTTTCTAAACAAAAATGTCATGTTGTCTATCTTTATACCACCAGTAGAAAAGATAGAGTACAGGAACTCGTTCAAAATGTAATCCAGCTCTTGTCTTTTGTCATCCATTTCTATCAAATTTTCCCCTCCACACTTTATGGTAATTGTGGTCTTCAAAGATTCAGGAAATACATAGCCATCTTTTCCATATAATCTTAACAAATCATTGATTTTTTCTGATCCTTTTTTTGAATATACAAAACATTCCCCATTAGTAAACTTGATTGAGTCAATTTCACCAAAGAATAATTCAAAATCTTCTGCAGATTGGAAACTTTGGAAATCTAAAGGAGTGAAATTATTCAAGATTGATAATTGGCTGTTTGGCAAATTAATAAAATTCAAAAAATCTAAATTCTCAGACAACTTTGGAATGCTATCATTTAAAACTGTAGAATCATTATCTTTAACAGGAATAATTATGCACTTACTTGATAGGCCTTGTCTTTTGTTCTTGTTGTTCCACATAGAGATATCTACAAGAGCCTCATTTTTAATGTCACCGTTGATAAAAATAACAATGCTCTGATTTGTCAATTTCAAATAATTCAACATATTTTTGAAAAATTCAGGATCTCTTACAGTGAGCCCATCCATAACGAGTGTTTTGATGCTACCACTCATTGACATAACTTTCAAATTTTTTCTTGATGTTGTATCCAATAGGTTGATACTAGACAAATATCTGTCGTTGTCGGATTTGACTCCGTTAGTCAATTTCCAACCGTCGTGTATATCAATTTGATCATCAGTTGTATCGCTTCTCACTATTCTCACTTGATCCTGCGAAGTGATTCTGTAATTTAAGATCTTCAATATTGATTCCAAAATAGTTTTGTGCTCTTTGAAATTTAAGTCTATAAGAGTTTTGATATCTTGATTAGATATGTCCGTAACTGTACAAGTTCTCAACTTAAGTTCAATCTGTTTTATTAAACTTATAAACTCCTCGAGTTGTTCTCTTTTGTGTAGATCATCAGACATATCATATAGCTGGATCAATTCAATGCACATCTTAAGCACCACTCTCAAATCAACATCATAATTCACCTGCTTGATGTACGTCAGTAAAGATCTCAAGGCTATTGTTTTAACATTATTTCTGTTGTCTTCTTTCAGTGACAAAATTTCTTTTTCCTCTCTTTCAAATGTGTATCTTTCTATCCAGTTTATAAACTGTTTGTTACTCTTAATTGTTGATATGGGTTTTTTATTTGATTGTTTATTCTCCAATAAAACACTAGGGAGTTTTCCATTTGCTCCTTTTAAAATTATGTTTTCGTAAATAAATTTCAAGTCAAATAAAAGTTTTCCATCTTTGTCCGCTTTAATGTCTCTAATAGGTGTGTATAGTTTCTTTAGATGACGTTTGTGGAGTAATTGACAAGATGCTCTACAATAACTAAATTTAAAACGTCCCAAACTAGTAAATGACATTGGAGTTTTTTTTTAAAAAAAAGTGCAAATATAAAACCAGACTCAAGTATTTGAAAATGTTAAATCAATATATTAAATATGGTAAATTTTATACTTGGTTGCCTTTCTAAAACCTAAAAATTTACTTGAACTCTGGCATACTTCATTTAAGTTTACTTTTTTTTTAAGCTTTGAAAACTTTTCTTTTTAGAATTTTTTGAAGGCTTTTAAACCCGATGGCCGAAAGTGGACTCATCATAAAAGAACTATAAGCTCATCCTTATTTAAATAACAATAAAACACTATATGGTTTCGTAAAAGTATTGAAAAAGATTAACAAAACCAAAAAAATAGGTTTATCATGTCTAGTACTCAAGATCTTATTAATAGAATTAAAAAAAGAGCAGAATCTGATAAGAAACAGAGCGACAAAAAAAGTAGCGATAATGAACATAATATAAAGACCAAGGATTTGCCGAAAGCCAAGGACGGGTTGACTATATATCCTTCCTTCAACAAGATGAGCTTGAATAGAGACCTGCTTAAAGGAATCTATTCGATTGGGTATGAAAAACCTTCTCTGGTTCAATCTAAGGCAATTGTACCGATCATTTCTGGAAAAGACATAATCATACAACAGCAATCAGGAACAGGTAAGACAGCTACATTCACTATTGCAATGTTGCAAGTTCTTTATGGAATATCCTCAGCAGGTAAAAAAAACACCGACGGTTTGCAAGCATTAGTCATTTCGCCTACCAGAGAACTCGCTATTCAGATTAATGGAGTCATTGAAAACCTTGGTACATATTTGAAAGTGAACAGTTTTTGTCTCACTGGTCTGACAAACAACACTAATAATGGAGATAAAGTGAAAAATGACAAGAAAATCAAGTTAGATTTGAAACGATTGGGCTCCGCAGATATTGTTTCAGGAACCCCTGGTAAAATTGTCGACTGCCTGAAAAGAAACCAAATAACTCTTGAAAATCTCAAAATGATTATTCTGGATGAAGCTGATGAACTTTTGGATGAGCATCTGGGATTTAAAAAACAGATTTATGAAATCTTCAGTAAAATTAACATCAAAACCCAAGTTGTTATTCTTTCCGCTACCATGTCATCAAACATTCTAGAGGTAAGCAAGAAAATCATGAACTGGGATAATCACATCAAAATCTTGACCAAAAAGAAGGAAATCTCGCTGGAAGTCATAAAACAGTATAAAATTGATATCAAAGAAAATTGGAAATTCAACACCTTGCTTGACATTTTGAATACCGTCTCCTATCAGCAAACTGTGGTGTTTGTAAATAATGTGAAAAAATGCGATGCACTTTATAAGTTCCTAAACAAAAACAAGTTTTCTGTAGTAGCTATCCATTCTAAACTCTCGCAGTTGGAAAGACTGGAGCAAATGAACAAGTTCAGAAATGGTACCTATAAGATTTTGGTAACTACGGACATTTGGGCCAGAGGAATTGATGTTCAGCAAATCAACTTAGTAATCAACTATGATCTGCCAACTATAATAGAGAATTATATCCACAGAATAGGCAGATCAGGGAGATTTGGTAGACTTGGAAAAGCTATAAACTTTGTAACAGATGAAGATGAATCACAGCTCGCAAAGATTGAAAAATACTACAAAATTGATATACCTGATTTGCCTAATAATGATATATAAGCACTGTAATACTTTCCTAAAGATGTAAATAGTTTTTATCAGATGATCAGCATTGTATCATGTGATCCAGAAGATTTGCATTGTTACCCGGCTTTTTTCAGACAGAAAATTTTCCAAAAAAAAAAAATGGAAAAAAAAAAAAATTTTCGTCAACTGTACATTTATTTTAAAAGCTGACACATCTGTCGCATCATTCTTTAATAATATCTTTCTAATTCAAAAGTATACACTTATTAAAAAATGACCATCCAAACACCTCATATATTAAACAGCGCTTTAAAATGTTAGATATTAATTTGTTCTTAGAAGAAAAGGGAGGAAATCCAGAGTTAATCAGAGAATCTCAAAGAGCTAGATTTGATTCTGTTGAAATTGTTGACGAAATCATCGCCGACTACAAAGAATGGACCAAGATCAAGTTCCAATTGGATGAATCTAACAAAGAAATCAACAAGTTGCAAAAGCAAATTGGATTGGCATACAAGAACAAGACCGACTGTGCTGACTTATTGAAGCAAAAAGACGAGTTGACAGCTAACAAAAAAGCAATCATTGACAAGGAACAAGCCGCTGACGCTGCTTTGAAAAACAAGATCAACTTGGTTGGTAACATTGTTCACAAGACAGTTGTTGTTTCAAACGATGAAGAAAAGGATAACGAATTAGTTAAAACTTGGATTCCAGCTACTTTGCCGCAAGATAAGGCTTTAGATGCAGTTGCCTCCGCTACCGGAGCCCCAGCTAAGTTATCTCATCACGAAATTTTATTAAGATTGGATGGTTACGATCCTGAAAGAGGTGTTAAAATTTCCGGCCACAGAGGTTACTTTTTAAGAACCTACGGTGTCTTTTTAAACCAAGCTTTAATTAACTACGGTTTGTCTTTCTTATATGGAAAAGGTTATATCCCATTGCAAGCTCCAGTCATGATGAACAAAGACCAAATGGCCAAGACCGCTCAATTGTCTCAATTTGACGAAGAACTATATAAGGTCATGGATGGAGATGACGAAAAGTACTTGATTGCCACTTCTGAACAACCTATCTCTGCCTACCATGCTGGTGAATGGTTCGAAAAGCCAAGTGAGCAATTGCCAATTAGATACGCTGGTTACTCTTCATGTTTCAGAAGAGAAGCTGGTTCTCACGGTAAAGATGCTTGGGGTATTTTCAGAGTTCATCAGTTTGAAAAGATTGAACAATTTGTTATCACTGACCCAGAATCATCTTGGGATGAATTTGAAAGAATGATCAGTAACTCTGAAGAATTCTATCAATCTTTAGGTTTACCATATAGAGTTGTTGGTATTGTTTCAGGTGAATTAAACAATGCTGCTGCCAAGAAGTATGATTTAGAAGCTTGGTTCCCATACCAAAAGGAATATAAAGAATTAGTTTCTTGTTCCAACTGTACTGATTACCAATCCAGAAACTTGGAAATTAGATCAGGAATCAAGAAAAAAGATGACAACGAAAAGAAATACGTTCATTGTTTGAACTCTACTTTGTCTGCCACTGAAAGAGCTCTATGTTGTATTTTGGAAAACTACCAAACCGAAGAAGGTTTGAAGATTCCTGAAGTTTTGAGAAAATACATCCCAGGAGAACCAGAATTCATTCCTTTTGTTAAGGCATTGCCAAAAAACAGTACTTCTAACAAGAAGAAATAAATAAATAAATAAATAGAGCCGATAGAAGTTTGGCAATGTTTATTGCAAAGATTTAATACTTTTAATTTATCCTTTTTGATTTTATTGTTTATGTTATATATAACTGTGTTCACAACAACTGTGTCGAATCTGAAAGTATCAACTTGCTTGAAATTTAATTTTTTGGTCAACTCTTTAGGACATATAGTTTAATTGCAAATTGAGTTTTGATTTTTCAGAAAACAAGAGGTTCTTGGTTCGATATATTGAAGCCCATCTGCTCTTGAGTGGCCCTCATACTTTTTAAAAACTCTTCATCATCTTCCATTTCGGGATAAAAATCTTTTGAATAAAATTTCTGTAGCTGTGACGCTCTTTCTTTTGCTAAAAGCGGCTCAAGTTTTACTCTCATGTCTTCTTTTTCTTCCACCTTTTGCAAGAAAGTTTCCACTTGTTCTGATACTTCTATTTGGGAAATTTGTCTTTCCATCTGTTCATTTCTGTTATTCTTCTGTTTCAATATTGATTTTACAAACAAATCTTTATTTTTGTTGTTGGTTTTTTCAATAACTTTGTTTTTGTTGCATAAGAACAATTCCTTTTCTTTCAGCTCAGCTGGAATTAAATTGATTTTTGAACATTCAGTAGATCCTAAAGATTCAATATCTGCCAAACAACCATCAAAGTCTAGTTTAGACATGGGTAAATCTTTATCGTTTGAATTGCTGTTATTTTTAGAGTACACGGAGGAGTCTTCAGTAAGTTTAAAAGTCTTTTCGATATTGTTATAAATCTCAGTATCGTGTTTATTTGAAATAATCAAGTTTTTATTTTCTTTCTCAAGTTTATTCTTAGTACTCGATGCAGCTTCATTATCTGTGTTTGAATCAATTGGCAAAAAGTTGAAGCTAGGTTTCTTAAACCAAACTAGATTATTGCAGCATGCATTCTTAACTATACTACCAAAATCTTTGGTATTGTTTTGTATAGAGGACACAGGTTTTTTGCATGGATCTTTTGAAAGGTCTAGTAAAGAAAAAATTTGTGATGTTTTGCTTTTTTCCCCTTCATTATAATAAAAAACCTCAGAAGCTAAATTAAATTTAATTTTTGAAGAATCAGTTTGTGTTTTGAAACCTAAAGATCTTATTGAATTTTTAATAGTTTGAACATCTTCCGTTATATTGTAAAATTCGCTTTGAGTAAAAGAATCTCCAGCATCACATTCACTATTTGCATTTTCATTCACATTTAACTCTGCAGTAAAAAATAATGGATTTCTAAAATCAAAGCATGAAAACAAAGCTTTAGAATTATTTTTAATTTTTTGTTCCCATGGAGAATTGTCTTTAATCTGTTCGATAATATCTAACTGAGAAAAAGTTCCATTGTAATACCCAGAAATATAGTCATTTAAAGACAAGCATTGTTTTTCTCTAAATGTGGGAATTACAAGGTATTTTACATTTTCTTCTTTATTTGGTATAGTAATAGGTACACATTCATTGCTTAATGTAAACACGGCGCTTTCTACTTTTTTATTCTGAGATTCTTGTTCCTGTAATTTTGGAGTTGGTGAATCTAGCCCGTCTTTTTTATTTCTAGTGCCCTCTGTTACATTTTTTTCCTCTTCCTCATCACTGAAGGTCATGGTTTGAAGAGATCTTGTCATCTTTGGTTTTTTTTCAACAAATGGAGAAAACGGTGATATTCTAAAAGAAGGAGGAATGTCACTTAAATTAAAAGTATCTGTTTTTTTGTCAATGCTAGCAGAGTTTTTAAAAAGAAAAACATTTTCTTTATTATTAGGGAGAATGAATTTGTCTATGTGGTAGTTCCCATTTAGGTCAGTTGTTTTATCTGATGGACAGATATAATTCTTATTGCTTTTTTCAAAATAATTATGATTCTTATTTTGAAGTAAAACTTCTGGCTGAAATAAAGAATTGTCAAAAAAACTGTTATATTCATCTTGCGTTCTTTCAACGAAATTATTTTCTTGCTGATTCATGCACTGATTAACAAAATATTTATTTGCAAAAATTTTAAGTCTGCCTCTTGAAAAAAAATTAAAGTTTTCTACCTCACAATTGTTTATTTTACTTTTATTATCATAATTATAAAATTTTTTATGAAAGTTAGCTCTTTTTCTGTTGGAAATTTCTTTAAATATTGCATTTTTTTCTAAACTATTTGCTTTGTTTTCTTGGTGAAAACGACTTCTGGAATAAACGTTATTAGATAAAGAATTAACGTTATCTTCAGTTTTTATGATTCCAATGTCAACAGTTTTATTGTGTCGTTTATGCCATTTAAAAATATTTTTAAAGGAATCTCTTTTTCTTGGTTTGGTATGGTTTTTATATCTGTTTGAAAATTTGTTTCTTCTATCACCAACGGAATTCTTGCTTTTGCTGATAGCAACACCTTCAAAATTCATCGAGTTATTTAAAACTATGTGTTCAGATATAAAAGCCAGATATTAATTAGAAAAAAAGCTTAGTTATGGTTCACCTTTTTTTTTTTTAATCAATTGGTATCTTAGTTTCTTTTTATACTTCTATTAATATCATTTTGTAAATATTAATCGGCAGTTTTTTAAGTTTTTTTTTTTTTTTAGTAATTGATTAAAAGTTGTTGTGCATCCTTTTCTAAGTGCTAATAAAAATTTTAACTACAAAAATAAAACTATATATTAGTTGATATGAAGAAATAAGCTGTCTATTGTGGAACCTTTAGTAGCAATTTTCCAACAGTCTTTCTGGCTTCCATTAATTCTGTAGCTTTAGGGTATTCGTTTAGATCAAATACATTGAATATCTTTATATTCAATTTCTTTACACCAATCAACTGGAATAACTTAGTCGAGTAATATTCAAACTCTTCTGGTGCAGTAATGTAACCAAATAATTGGGGTCTAACAATCTTGACATTTTTTGCTGACAATCTGTTAATAGACAATGGATCAACTGGACCACTAGCATTTCCATAGGAAACGATAGTTCCTTTTCTCTTAACGATTGCTAAAGATTTTTCAAAAGTATCTTTCCCAATTGAGTCAAAAATACCCTCAGTACCAGCGTTGTTTGGAGTAAAAGACTTGACCTTGTTGACAAAATCAGGATCATCGATTAAAACAGTATGTTTGGCACCATTTTCTACAGCCAACTTTAGTTTCTCTTCACTCGATGCCACTGCAATAACCTTTGCACCCCTTAAACTCAAAATCTGGTTGAAAATCAATCCTACACCACCAGCTGCTGCGTAATTCAAAACATAATCACCTTCTTTAACATTATAAGCTTCCTCTACAAATGTTAAAACAGTTAGACCCTGTAAGAATCCTGCTGTGTATTGCTGTAAAATCTCATCGGAAGCTTCAGGACCAACGTTAACAATCTTTTCTGTTTCTGTATTGATCTTGACATATTGACAAAACGATCCTGGTTTTAAAAAGACTGCAAAATCTTTCAATTTAAACTTTGTAACCCCAGAACCTACTGCAATGATTTCCCCAGATGCCTCTCTTCCTAAAGTGTATGGCAATGGGACTGGATAAATGCCTTTTCTAAAGTAAGTTTCAATCAAGTTAACCCCAGTGTACTTAATCTTAACTATTATTTCATTGCTTTTCAAATCTTCCAAACTTGGAGTTGCGATGTCTGTATATTTCAAAACTTCAGGGCCTCCAGTTTTTTCAATGATAACTGCCTTTTGGGTTTTAGGATATTCAAAATCAGGTATTAAGTTATAAGTTGCACACATTCTGGATGGTTTCGATAAGGTAATGTATCGTTTTACTGGGTTGTAAATTCTTAAGTGTTTTAATAATATATTCCGCATTGATATTTCGTTCACTCACTTTTTATACAGAGGATTTTTTTGCTAATTTGTTTAAATTTCACAGGACTAAACTATTATGTGAAATTAGCTAATACTATTACTACTGTAATCAGCCCCTTCCAACTAGTGCACAGAAAAAAAAAATATGAAAAAAACAAGAGGGAACAACCAATAGCAAATAACTACTTCAAAAACGGTAGCGAAGTGAAACACGTTTCAAGAATTTTATGTACTGACCTATAGTGCGGAGTTAGCTGGTAATTTGCTAACGCCGAACCCCGTTTAAAAGAATTAAAGGTAAAATAGTAACAAGAATCAAAAGTGTAGCATCATATTCTATCTGAGTTAACAGCAAACAACAATTTGTAACAATATCTAAAATAAAAATTCAGATATACTTGAATGCATATAGTTGTTTTAAAAATTATTGTTAATTTGCTAATTTTAATCAGTGATACAGGCATTTACAACCCAAGTTATCTAATTTTACGCTACCATAACACTCAGAATTTGTCCAGAAGCACTTTCACTCATTCAGTACAACGATGCTTTTGAAAGGAAAGGAAGTTTAATAAACTGCAACTAGGTTTTTCTGATTTATGCAGCAATAAAAAAAGAACACAATGCTTAAAAAACGTATGCGAGGGCTATTCTACATCAGAATTAGCAAACAAAATAGTGCTTTTTTTTGAAGATATAACCATTAATAAAAGGTTGAAAGTTTTTTTTTTTCTCGTGTGTTTTTCTTGATTTTTTTTTGTTACATTTGTATAATTTAACTTTTTTTTTTTTTTAAATTATAATTTTTTTTCTGAGACATTTCAGTGCAACTTTTTTTTAGTACGAATTTTAATGTTTTTAGCTGTTTTATTTTTGTTAAAAAAACAGAAAGACAGACTTTTTTTTAAAAAAAAACGTAGTGAGTATGCAATAATTATTCAAAAAATCAACGGCAGCAACAAAAATCTAACAAAAATGTTTGGAATTTTCAATTACGCTGTGGGTAGCGAAGTAACTTGTGTATCAAATGTACTGAAGATACAATTAATCAAAGAATTGAAGCAGTGGAAACCAAGCAATAGTTGAATTAAGGATGTCTACTGAATTAAACGTTCAAGCCGAAAAAGCTTTCCAAAAAGTATGTGCAATTAACCTAATAGTGGGACTAATATAGTCAGTCTACCTGTTGTTATAGTTCATGTATTCAAGATGTAATAATTTATTGGAAGAATTTGTAATATAATATAAGAAGCAATTGATTTGGAATAAGAATAGTTACAAGGTATAATAATTTGAAACTGGAATTGTTTAAATTGAACCTGTAGAGGGGGGTTTTTTGAAAAGATATTTTAAATAAACAGCAAAAAACTAATAGTAATTGAATAGTAGGAATCGTCAAGAGAACATGTTGATTTAGAAACCAAAGTTTAGATTGGTTAAACCATGATCAAGCACGACAGCTGTAAAACAATAATTGATAGGCTTCAAGCCAATTCCAAAAGTGTCACAGTCGTGTCAATATCCAACAAAAGTGTGCCAAATATTACACATTGAAATAAGCATGAATTTAACATAGGACTTTAATCTTCAAAGAGCCAAGTTTTACTAACAGATTTTATTTTATTTTTAAACAAACCATTTTAATTAAAATACAGCAACCTCACATCTTCACTAACCCAAAGGCTAAGGCCAACAGAAAGACCAAGAGATGGTATAAGAACGTTGGTTTAGGTTTCAAGACCCCAAAGGAAGCCATTGAAGGTTCTTACATTGACAAGAAGTGTCCATTCGTTGGTGACGTTTCCATCAGAGGTAAGATCTTAACCGGTACCGTTGTCTCTACCAAGATGCACAGAACCATTGTTATTAGAAGAGAATACTTACACTATGTTACCAAATATAACAGATACGAAAAGAGACACAAAAACGTTTCTGCTCACGTCTCCCCAGCTTTCAGAGTTCAAGTTGGTGACATCGTTACTGTCGGTCAATGTAGACCAATCTCCAAGACTGTTAGATTCAACGTCTTGAAAGTTGCTGCTGCCACTGGTAAGGCTAACAAGAAATTTGCCAAGTTCTAAATGTTTTTTACAAGAAAATCATTTTTTATAAACAATAACATTTAAATACTAGTGAATTACTATTTGTCCCAAAAAAATATATATAATAATATATAGATTGAAATTTTTAACTATAGAAGTATATTTTTTAAGAAACCATTAAAAAAAAAAAGTTGACCTCAAGTAGATGTACTTAGATTCTAAAATAAAATAAAAAAACAAGGAAAGAGATATGAGCTTAATTATTTCTAGCAGCAATTGTGCGTATAATAAAACCACGTCTGTTCCCTTGATACTACCAATAGAATATGTGTGGTGAAAGCAAAGTTAGGTGGATGAATTCTATCAAAGAAAAAATATATAGCCAGCAAGTTACTCTTAGATAGCTTTCTAAGTCAATTTTTTAGGAGATTCTTCAACTTTGATATCAGAACTAACAGCAGTAATAGTTTTTGAAGTAGGTACTTCGTGTTCTGAGTACTCAGGGGAAAGTGAATCAGAAACAGTTGAGAGATGCTTCATAACATGTTTTAAGGAAGCAGATTCTTCAACTGAATCCAACTTTGACTTCAGTACAGTGTAAATATCTCTTATCAATAATGGGTCGCATCTGTAAAATAAGAATAGATGGTTTGCTAGTTCATCACCAATCTCCTCTCTCCAAAGTTTATACACATAATACCAATCAAGTTCGTCCTCATAAGCCTCGCCATCTTTGAAGTTTGAAGCCACTTTTTCCATTACCTTGCAAAATGAACGGAACAAGTTATTTTCGGACCATTCTTTGCTTGATCTCAACGCTTCAGATCTGCGCTTGATCACGTTTTTCCATTTGTAACGAATTTGAATTCTTGATCTTCCATTTCCTAGAATATCAGATAAAAATGTCCAGTTTATAGCATGATTTATGTCCATTAGGAATTTAGAAGTGTCAAGTTTTTTGGTCAGTTCCTTGAAATCAGTAGAAGTTTTTTCTTTATTTAACAAGCCATCTCTTAGTGGATATAGTAAAGTTACAAGTTCCTTGGAATTTTTTTGTTGCTTGTTGAAATTAATTGAATCGATAATTAAGTTATCAAGAGCCTTATTTTTGCTATCGGTAACTGAATTATTTGGAACTTCAACTTCTGAATCTGCTTTCTCACCAAAAGATGATACTTGTTCTAGCAGTGAACACCATGATTTAAGTGGTGCTTCCTCTGTACCTGTCAGAAGCAAGTATACTTTGAAAGACCTAAGAGTCAATGCATCCACCAATGCTGAGAGCTGTTGTTGCTCATCATCCCCCCACTTATTTTTTGATTTCAAAGCTAGACTCTCTGCGTTTTTTAAATAATTTCTGTATCTGTCTCTACAGTCTTCTGGCATTCTGCCCAACCTATTACCAATTTCAGACCATTGGTTGTTCAATTCAACACAAAGGTTTTTCAACTGCTTTTCTTCATCCGGACTCCATTTTCCTCTGTCCTTGAAGTTGTTATATCTTCGCTTGACATGTTTGTACAGAGACGATCTTGTTCTCTTTGGAAACTCCCACATCAGTGTTTTCCAAAAATGTGTTTTAGCCTTCTGTTGTTTGTTGTCGTTTTTCCAAATCAACTCTTTAAAATCATGCAACGTTAAGCTATAAATATTACAGTGGCTTTCAACCAAACTGTCAATGAGTTTGTCTTCCTCAACAGTAAAGGGAGTCGATTTATTGTGGCCCTTGATTGAAACAATCTTTTGTCTTTTGACAATCTTGTTTTCTTCATTGGCCTCTCCAGAAATGGTAGTCTTCCTCTTCTTTGTCACTTTCTTGACTTCCTCTGCTTCGTCATTTTGATTTGCTTTTTCACCTTTACTGCTCTTCTTCTTTTTCTGTTTTTTTTCGCCAACATCTAAGCCCTCTTCAGCAAATACATTAGTGTTTGATGGCACTTCTGATTTAACAGGTTTGCCAATAGCATTAGATGATATATCCCTTTCGTTTTGTTCCTGCTCAACAATTTTAGCTACTGCTGCAACAGCAGCATCTACTTCTGCACTATCGCTTTTTTTTGATAGTGAATTGTCCTCGTGGTCTTGCTCATCATCTTCTTCAACTAAAAACTGGTCTACTTGATAATCAGTGGCTTCATTGCGGCTCTTGTTTCCGTTGTTAATATTAGTACTTAAGTTAGCATTGATCTCTTCATCCTCTACATCTCTTAGATCCAAAAACTCCTCGTAGTTGCTGTTCCTATTATTAGTAGAATCCTTTAAGTTAGACCCATCGCCTAAATCAACACTTCCATTAGAAGCATCAATGTTTGTTGTGGAGTTATTCATCTTTATAAAATCAAAAAAAGAAGCCAGTCAGATATCCTAAATAAAACCGGGAGAAATACAATAAAACGTCTGTTCAAAATGGAACCAACAAATAAAACGATAGCGTGCCGTTATTTAATAGCAGTTTTTTGTTATTTTTTTTTTATTTTGGTATTTGTTTTATTTGTTTTAAACAATATTTGTTTTTACTTACCCTGACGTTTGTAATAGAAGTTGTATACTTGAAAAAAACAAAAAAAAATTGCTTTCATGCTTGCTTTTTGTCGAAAGGATTTTTGTTTACCAAAAAAAAAAAAAAAAAAAAAAATGATTCGGATATACTACATCAACCCCGGTAGTCACGTGCAAAATTGTTGGAGCAAGAAGACATGAAACAATGCATTTAGTTATATCGCATATATAAAGAAAAGAAGTCAGTATTAATTTCTAAACTTAGTATTTTTTTATAATTTTTGTTATTTATTGTTGTTGTTGTTTTTATTTGCTTTATTCAGATGTATTAGAGCTAGTAGATGTTTTGTTTGCTTGACATATTCATTAGCGCAAAGAAAAATCCGCATCTGCTAAACCAAATAATGGAGCTCAGCTCAATAAAAGAACTATGAGGAGAGACTGAAAACTTTTTTGTCACTGCATCTTTTTTTAAGATACAAATGTTTGATCTTAATAGAGAAAGCTGGTTATAAACAACTAGGGTGCTACTGTATCAGTGGAGTTTCGAGAATGACACAGCGTAGCTGAAAGCTTGGTAACAAGTTCTCAAAGTAAATAAGTATTTGTTGCTAGAGCAACGACCTTCTTAAGTGATAAATTTTGAGTTTTAAAAAATAAAAATCAAGCTATGATCTAGCAAACCATTATTATGCATATAGGGGGTGTACCTGTAAATTAAGTTTACAGGATTGAATGTGAGGATTTATGAGAAGCACGGTTGAAATAAATAAATAAATAAAACAAGCATAAAAATAGAACAAATTTGGCCTGTAGGTTTAAGATTTGCATAGTTTTCAGCCACTGTTTAAACAAACTTTACTTTCAAAACCTGTACTTTCTGCTTTCCATTTCTTTATGCCATATCTTATCAGAAAAAAAAGAGGTTTTACCGATCCAAAACAAATTCTTCTATAATGACTCTAGGATCCAATGTGGGTAAAACGAATCTTAAATTTATTAAAATTATTGCAGTATATTAATAATTTACTTTTTAGAAATGTTTCCATTAATGGATATTTTTGTTTTTTTTAGTTAAAATATTTTTTTTGCCTTACTTAATTAAATGTAAACAATTTTTCTAAAGAAATAATTTATCAAATATTTAAAAAAATACTGCTTTAAAAAGTCACTGTTTTTTCTAAAGGTAGCAATTACAGATAATAACTCCCATATATATCATAGGTCTATAAATAAAGAAAAGATTACTTTGCATGAAAAATAAAAAAATACAGGCTAGTGTTATTTGCTATTAAATTTTGAAAGGTAACTTCAGAAAGTTGCTCTTACGCGGCTGTAGCATCGTAGGATGCATCTTGGGACTCTGTTGAACCTTCAGAACTTTTTCTTGATGAAATTTCCACTGATGAAGAAATATCAGTATTAGGCTTTTCCTGGCTCTTGATTTCTTGAGCAGGTTCATCTGTGGATAGCGCTTCATGTTGGGTACTAGTAGCGGACTTTTCTTGTAGTGATTTGTTTTCCTTCTTATCCTTCTGGTTTGTTTCTGGCGATCCGGGTAAAGCATCAGCTACTAAACTTTCTTTCTTTGGTTCAGGTTCTAATACAGATCCGTCGATATCTTGCTCTTTAGTATTTTCATCCTTCTCAGCAGAATTTTCTAATGTTTGTGTTTTTGGGATAACATTCTTCTGGCCTTGAGTATTAGAATCGTCTTCTTCTTTTAGTACTGAATTTTGATCAACTTCAGTGTCTACATCGGTTTGTATAGACTCTCGTGTTACTTCCAGCGAACTTCTTAAAGATGAAACTTTTGGAGCTGTAGTCTCATCAGGAGGTGGTATACTGCATTTGTAAACTAAAGTTGCAGAATTTTGATAATTGATTAACAAATTATCATATAGTTTTCCTACCGCAGCTCTTCCTGTTCTGTAAGAGATAGTATTAGCTGTCTTGATAATCTTATTGCTTTGTTTATCCCTATTAGAAAAAAAATGTTGTATTGGTAGCAGTAACTCTCGTATACACTCTAGCGCTTCAGATAGAATAGTATAATTTTTTTGGTTATTCTTAAATATCACGCTATTGACATTTAATTTATCAAGGTTGTTCAAAGGTACCACACTATTAGTCCCTACAAATTGCGAATTCAAAATGCTTGGATTAGCTAATAGAGTTAAGAGACTAAATCTGTCAAATTCAGCAACAGTTTTAATCAAACTGTTTTCCAGCAAATTACAGTACTTTACAGGTAAATTATAGGCAACAATCATAAATTCTCTTATGATCTTTATCATCTCAATCAGAGAGTTACTTGCTACAAAAGTTTTATTATTGACAATAATAGACTTTTTAGTACCTGTACTGTCAATATCAACATTTTCAGGTGAATCGGTTCCTTTCATGTCGACAAGCCATTCATCAGGTATAATTTCACTGGATAAAAAGATTTCGTTGACATATTTTTGAATTTTAGGGTCAACAACAACAGGAAGCCAATCTTCTTTTTGTTCAATAAAAGTTTTGAGTCTCTTTTTCAATCTAGAGCCTAGAATTTTTTGAAATTCTTCGGTGTGAGCAACAATAACATCATTCAAATTTAACGTTAAAATTTCACCAGTTAACTGCTCACATCGTCTACTGAAATTACACATATTAAGTCTTAATTTTAAAAAGCTTTCAAAATCTAGGACCGCATGTAAATCAGATCTACAATTAATAATTTTTGACATTCTCAGCTGAATGATTCTTATAGATTCATTAATGCCTGATCTAATGTCAAGCTTCAAAAATACATTTGTGTCTAACTTAGAGTTATCCAAAGCGTTAAGCCCCAAGTCTAATAATAACTTTTGCTGCTCATAGAGTCTTTTAAAGTATATTAACCCATTGCAGAATACAAATTCAACTAAATATTCAAACTCCGACGCACTCATATTTCTGATAAGCTGTGACATTTTCAAAACAACCGTTTCCTTTTCATTGGGCTTTGGCAATTTTTGCTTCACTAATTCTCTACATTTGTTTATAATTTTATCACAGTACATTTGGTATGCATTTATTAAGGAATCACTGGCGGATAAGGCAGCTACATACTCCTTTAAAAGTAACTTGAAATCCTCATCAAATTTCACATCAGGCCAGCTGGTTTCATCATTCATTATTGAAAGTATTAGGTTATTATCTGAAAAATTCTTCTTCTTGTAGCCATCTAAATCATCATCCAATATTTGTACAAATTGAAGCAATATTTTCCCACCAATTTCCAACTTCAAATTCAGCAAAACAGTTTTTGTTTCCCTAAGAGAAGAAACTTCTTCAAATAAAATATTTTGTTGCATCTCGCTTTCTAACAAATGAATCTTGTTCATATAGCTGTTCAAACTCGAAAATGGCAACATGTTTGGCGTCTTTTCTAGCTCTCCATGATATTCGTCACATAATGCTGTAATATTATTTGTTAAAGTTTCAACTTCTGATAAAGCTGCTTCAAGCTTACAAACGTTCTTGAGTCTTAATTCCAATAAGATTAAATTTTCCTCTTTAACCACTTCAGTAGCCAAAAACTTCTTGTTGGTATCAATTTTTACCTGAACTAATTCCTCAAAGCTTCTCAACTTCTGTTGAATATTTTCTAGTTCCGTGCGTATAGAATTAAAACTGTCTTTGTTTTCATCAATTTGCTTTTTTAATATTATGTCCACCCTTTGCAAAAAATGTTCCAATCTTTGCAGCAAAGCCTTACCATTTTCTTCGTCTCTCTCCAGTACTTTAATATTATCTAGATAATAATCGTCGTCCAAATCAAATTCAGCTTGTTGTAAAAACAAAGGAATTTCATCTTCCTTGTCTTCAACATAGTCGTATTCAGAACGGCTCAGACTTTCATATTTTTCAAAGATGGGCGTAATAATGTTTAAATAACCCTTCAATTCTTTTTTCCAATCGTCACTCTTCATAAAATTCGTGTTTTCTCCCACTATCAACTTTACTTGTGGAACTTCATATCTAGCTGGCCGTTGAAACCAATCTTTGTTTTTGGTGTTCATTATCGTTTCATATACAGAATTGGTATAAGTTTCCCCTATATCAGCAGTGTCAAAGAAAGACCCACCATTAGCAGCCCTGCTATCAGATACACCAATAGATGTGTATTTATCTACAGCTGAAGCCATTTGCAAGTTAGTATTTGTGCTTGTCATTCCATTTTCAGCCTCAGATAGTACCAATTGACTGTTTGAAGCATATGGACTGGGTGAATTTAGAACACTTCTACTTGGTCTTTTATCAACACTTTTTCGAAAAGAAATCATTTCATTTGCGACCAAATGAGGTGCTTGAATGAAGCCAACACTTTCATTTAAAAAAGATTTGTTACTCATTTTTTATATACGGATTTTTCGTATTATTTTTGATGCAATTATTCCTTATTTATATGGCCTGGTTTAATAAGTTCAGGTGTTTGAATTTTATTTTATTTTTTTAAAAAAAAAATATGTTTGCAGGATCTAAAAATTAACTAGGTGTTTTTTTAATTCTGGCAAAACTATAAAAAAAAAAAAAATCGCTACCATGTAAAAACATGAATTTAAATTACATTTTATTCACTGCTGAAATCACTGATAATAGAGTAGTGATTCACTGTTTTTAACAAAGCTAAAGCAGAAATTCTGGAGTTTGGTTGTTCACGGTCATTATTTTTAACGTATAATGTTGGTCCAGACAGACACGTAATTGCGTAAAGATGAGATGTTGTTTTGATTTGTTGTAGACATTCTAGCTAGTCACTAGACTCAAACAATATATATATGTGCATATACTACTATTTTTTTCACTTTAATCAGAATCAGAATCGTTTCCATCGTCAAAAAATGAGAATGATTTTTTTGGAGGTGGTTTTATGTTGTGTGTGAATCTACCACTACTGCCAAACCTTTCAGTTGCGTCAATAGCATTAACCTGAGAACAGCTTCGTGACAGAACTTTACTTAGCGGCTCACCAAAATCAGCTGTAGAACTCAAAGAAAGGTTACCTTGGGAAGAAGAAGAGCTATTGTTTCCTGAAATAAAGGATACATTCTTTCTAGCAGCCTCACTATTCAAAACAGGGGAATTTTTTTGAAAGATTGAAGAAGAATTTTTGTTGTTATCATTTAGAAAAGAATTGAAAGGTTTATGTTGGTTTAGTGCAGCAAAGGACGCGCTTCTGCTTGAAGAAAAACTTAGCCTTTCATTGTCGCTATCATCATCTGAATCAATATCCTGTTTTAAATTATTTTGAAAAAAAGCGGGTGTGTCATCAATGGCTTTACCACTAATAAAGTTAGGTCTGCTGACATTCGAAGAAGATGGATTCAATGTCAAATTAGCAGCAAATCCCTTAGCTAAACCAGAAGTAGCACTGCTCGTTCTAGACAAGGTCCCCTTGGTAGCCATTCCTGACGAAACGTCAAAGTCCTGATTATTATTGCTTTTTTTCATAATGTCTTTAGCAGAAACAAAAAAATTGTTTGCTGCTGCATTAGTCAAAGGAGAACCATCTGCCTGTTTATCGCTTGATGAAACAGAAGAACTAGGAGCAAACTGAGAAGGCACATCAACCACATTAACCCCTTCGTTATTGTTTAAAATATAGCCTTTGGTGCAAACAGAGTTATAGTCATAATTATTATACCCGTGCGAATCAAGAACGTTTCCACTTCGAATGTCATTGCCAAATGAAAAATCAATACCACTGCCAGTGTTTGAGTGGCCGAGATTTGGATTAGTGTCTTCATTTTTATAGTTCAAACATGTAGCTGCAAGTCTTTTAATAGCTGGTGGATATTTGGGTTTGGATAAAATAGTGACAGGTTCTGAGTACAATTTGCTGATAGCAGGCCTTTCTATGGTTCTTGCTGGAGGTGTGTTTGAAAGTCCGTGGGGGAAATGTTTTGGTCTCACAGAATCTATAAACAAACCGCCGCTTGAAAAAGATGCGGTGTGATTGGTATTTCCTAGTTGCGATGTCTTTCCACCTGCAAATATATCATCTTTTTCTTCATCGTCATCTTCTTCGTCACTAGAGTCACTATCCGGAAGAGCTGGACCTCTGTAATAGCGAGTGTTACCTAAAGAATAATTTGGCTTCACATCTTTTACAGTATTGTTTTCAATAAACTGCGGTTGATCACTATCGGTCATACTATCGTTGAAGTTTAAAACATCAAACTCATCAATCTCTTCATCACTCGAGCTTTCATCAGACGACCCACCATTACCTGTGCCCAAAGTTATCCCGCTAGGCAAAACAATCTTGGATCTTTTTCTTATTCTTCTCATATCCTCCTCATCAGAGGAACCCCTGCCTGTCTTTTGGTTAATATTTTCAACAGATATTTCAGGCATTATAGCAATGCATTGTTCTACTCTATCATTAAATCTAATGTGCTTTTTTTTTGGCAAATAAGAATCTTTCACCAAAAAATGGTTAGAATCATAAGAGAGATTATCAGCAGTGCCAGTGTTTTTTGCGTCCCCTGATTGGTAAGAGCCTTTGAAATTGTTTGAAGAAAATAAAGTGTCATCTGTTGGAGATTTGTCAGTTGACAATAACTTTGCCATCACCATTTTTCTATTTTTCAGGGAATCATCTGATTTTTCTCTTTTTTTTTGAATATTCATATCGCTCTTTTTATGATATTGTGCGTTCACCTTAGCTGCTAAAGCCTTGTAGTCCTCATGTGGATAAACAAAACTTGTTGTTTTATCGTCTGCACCAAAAGGTGCAGGTGAATAAGACCGTAAATCTGAGGTATCCTCTAGTCTATGCGACGGCAGCTTTCCTCCATGGTTTTTCATATAATTTTTTTTGATCTGATCAAGCTTCCATTTAGCGTTTCTCTCTATAATCTCAGTAACCGTTCTCTTTTTAAGGATAGGCTTCAATTTAGTTTCAACAGTGCCTTTGTGAGGATCAGCTGATGTGTCGTTTGCACTTTTGCTGACACACTCATCCGAATCGTTGCTTGGCGGAGCAGTTATGGCTTTATTTTTATCGCCAGGAACAATGGGTCCATAAAGCCATGTTATATCGCTTTCCTTGCACCAATTAACAAGTTCAGGAGAAACTGTTTTCAAATTGTTTCTAGCCTTTGCCCAAGTTCTCCAGCTTGCATTTTCCAATCTTGCTGCATTCACAGCATCCATATCTATTTCCAAATCCTGCTGCTGATTGGTCAATTTTAAACTTTCCGATATCTCGTTTTTACTGGCACTCTCTTCATTTGATGCATGCTTTTCGCCTTTAAAATTACCAGGCTGTGGTGTCCCGCTTGGCGACACTATGGAACCCGATCTTGAGTAAGAGTGGTCATGGTGGATTAAGCCAATGTTGTCATCCTTATTTTCCGTATGCTTCTTCTTTTTCTGAAGAATAATGTATTTCCACGACTTCGAGATATCAGATTCGTCCCAGTTATGTGAGAAATAATCAACATGCGTCGATGGCTCCTGGGACAAATCAACATCGTCTCTGGGCTGAAAATACACAGGTTCATTAGAATAGTTTGTCTTATTGTTGCTGGCTGAAGTGCTCAAAAGTTCTGGTGGTTCAGGTGAATATGAAAGAGATATGTCGAGCGGTGTGTTTTGAACTGCGGGACTGCTGTATTGGAAGAGATCGTTAGAGAGAGCAGTGGTATTGCTGGGTTTCTCGTTTGAAGGTGGCGTAAGAGGATGTGAGCTGTAAGATTTTGTGCCTTGTGAATCCAAGTTATTTGAGGAGAGTGATGATAGTTGGTTGGTTTTGATTCCAAACTTTCCCACACTTGTAGTTCTTTTGATGCCAAAAGTTGACTTTTTGAAATCTTGGTCATTTTCAGCCATCACCGCCATAGACACAGATGGTCCTAAATCTTCGTCGTTAGGGTCGTAAGGCAACATGGGGCTTCCATTGGTTGAAGATTTCTTATCAAAAGTGGTGAAGCCTTTGCCTGAAATAAAGCTCATAATATGTTCCTAAAATGTAATAGTAAAGGCAACAAAAACCACTGGGTTGCTGGACTGAATAGAAGACAAATATCAAAGGTGACTACTCTGGGTGGTGATTAGGTTTTTAAATGAGAACTAAAAAAAAAAAAAAAAAAGGAAAATTGCCACCTATACTCTGTTCTGTGTAGCTCTACCTGTTCTTTGTCAGTGACGGTTCCACAGACGCAATAAACAGAAAGTAAACGAATGAAAAGCAAAAGCTGTTTGGTGTTATTTTTCTCAAGCAGTATCTTTTGTGCCAGAATCAGTGTTCTCTTTAAATATGTTTCCTCGAATTTGTGTTTTTTGGTTGGTGGTTTTAGTTGTTTTACTACTTCCAAATATTGACTGTTGCAATTTTCTCCCCGTTAATATTATTTTCCCGGCAAATTGAAAATGTGCGGACAAAAAAGTAAAATCTTGTAGGGATTGTTTTTTTTTTTTTTAATAATTGAAGCATGTGCTGATCGGATATAAGCTGGTGATCCATATTTGGCAGCAGCACAATGGCGGCAGGCAGCTCAATCTTAAACCGGCAGCATTGTTGGGAGAAGCAGTGGAGGTTTTGAATCTGAACTAAAAATTTGCAGCACATGTTGGCTGAAACATCAGTTTGTTTGCTTAGACTGTGATTTTTTCTTCATACTTAGACCGTAACTTTTCTGCCTATTTAGGCTGTAACTTTTCTGTTCATACTTAGACTGTAACTTTTCTCTGTCTACGCTGATGATGGAGCGAGGTTGGCCTGCCAGAAATGGCAGTTTTGGCATCGGATTTTGGTCTATCAGCTAGAAGCTACCTTCTGTGAGTTAAACAGTGGAGTTGTATCTTGTGGGGACTACGTTAAATTTAGAGTTTTGATGGCAGTAGAACTATGATATGAATCTAAGCAAACTAAAAGAATTTTGTGAGATCTTTCCTAGCTCTTTCTGCTGTGAACTATCTGGAGGAGAATACCTTCAGGGAGCTCGTGACGTTTTTGCCAGATTGCAGAACTAGGGGTGGTGCTAATGTACAAATGATTGCTCCTCTGTTATATATTCCAGTGTTTATATAAGGAGTTTATGGTTACTTCAGAAGCAGACGTATTTCTTTCTCTGAAAAGCTTCTAATCAGACTTCTGCTGCTCCTGCTTTTTGTTTTCTTTTTCCGAGAGAGCATTCAACGGCAAGGAATGCTCAAAATTGTTTATATCATGGTTTCTATTAGAGAACATAGATGGATCATATGGATAGCCCTGAATAATGCTGCCATTAGTAGGGAAAATTCCCATGCTCAAGGCCTGATATGGGACTCCCATCTGCGGGTGTAATGTATGCTGTTGTTGGGCAGCGGCAAAGTGTTGCTGCTGAAGGTAGTGTTGCTGGGCCTGAAAAAACATCATATTCTGAGCCTCTCTTGGAAAATCATGAACAGGAATGCTATTGCTGCTGCTATGATTGCTGTCGCTGTTGCTCAACGTCAAGTTCTTGCTTTCAGCCATGTGTTTCATGGCCTGTATTTGCCCCAAATGGTTTTGATGGAGATCAGGAACACTGAAAGGCTTGGTTTCGTCATGAGAACCAAGGTAGGTTTCAGTCCCTTTCTTTAAATGTATTTTATAATGTTGTCTCATGTTATCTCTTCGTCCAAATCTTTTCCCACACAACGGCACTGGGCAAACATGGTTTTTGACACCTGTATGCAGTCTGGAATGTCTCGCTAGATGGCCAGATGTGGAGAAGGAAAATGGAATAGAGGATTTTCCATGTTTTGAGTTCACAATCTTTGGATCTCTAGGATCAAACTCGAGGAAATAGATTTCTCCATTCGCTCTTTTCTGAATCACCCCTGCTTTTTCAGCACAGATTTCACAGATATATCTTTTCTTGTACTTCAGACTCTTTTTTTTTCTTTCAACTATGTTGCTTAGAGCTGAGTTTGTCCCGATGGTACTGTCATTTCCAGAATCCTCTTCCTCGTCTTCCTCTTCTTTTGGGTAACTTTGGTGCCCCAGTTTCTGTTCAATGGGAAACATCATTTGCTGCTGGGGCACTATGTTTCTCCATTGGTGAAGAATTTGCTGCTGCGCTGATAGCTGTTGAAGCATTTGCTGTTGTTGTTGCATGCTTAACGCCATCATATTTCCGTCTGCGTTGCTAGCATTAAGTTCCTCTACTTTCTCACGAGTCTTTTGCCCAGATGGGGAAAAAATCAATCCACCATTAGGCAGCTGATTCAGAGCTTGTGAGTTGTAAAACATTGGGCCTTGTTGGTTGTTGTTGTTGTTGGGTTGGACTTGGGAAAAGGCATTAGACTGCGCAAAGGGATACTGCGGTGGAATGGAAAAGGGTGGCATATATCCTGCTCCTGGTGGATTCAAAAAGGCAAAATTAGTGCTCGGATTTGAAGTAATTGCTATTGGCTTGCCCAGATTCTGCCCTTTTTTTTGATACATGCTGGTGTTGTTTCCCTCATACTGGGCCTTTAAAAAGCCGGCGTCTTCCTCCTTATGTTTGTTCTTGTTATCATCCAGTTTTTCTTCCCCATTTCCAGTTTGTGACTCATTCTCCTGTTTTTCAGACTTTGTTAGCAGTTGCTTAATTCCCGGCAGCTTGATGCTGGGATTGTAGCCTGGTTCTTTGTTATGGTAGTCTTTATAATCTGGTTCTGACTCTGGTTCTAGCTTCATGTCTTTAGTGACCTCTTCTTTATGATCTTCAGAACTTCGAAGAGAACTTTTGTTATTGGAAATTTGGTTCTCTGTATTCATTTTTTTGTTGCTTTAGAAGTGAAACCTTGGTGTTTCTGGTATTGATTTATTGCGCTATATTTTTGTTTTGGCGATTCTTGTGGTGGTTAGTTTTTTGTTTTGACGATCCTTCTGGTGGTTAGTTTTTCGTTTTGCAGTGTTTTTTTTTTTTTTTTTTTTTTTTTTTTGCAATCTTTTCAGTTTAATAAGGACTGCTTGGATTGTTATTTTTTCTTTTTTTTTTGTCTTTTCTTTTAAAAAACATTTGAATAAATTTGATAGTATTACCTCTTATAAATTTTAAAAAATCGTATTCTAATGTTGACAACACTAGAATGTAACAACTATCCGCAATATGTAAATTTTCAAATATTTGGTTTCAAATTATCAATCCAAAAAAAAAAAAAAAAAAAAAAAGAAAGAATGAGAAATAAAAAATAAAAAAAAAATCATAACGTAAGCAAAGCATGCATCATGTTTATATACTTCAGAGAAACTCAAAATAAAGGGTTACTTCATATTATGAACCCATCTAAAAAACAGATCCTAAAACTTAAATAATAAGTGTTTAATGTGTGGCCTTTGAGATCTTTAGACATGACTTGAGAATAATGATCATTCCAAATATTTAGTGGGCTGTGGCTTTAAGAACTTTAGAATAAAATGCACCCCCTCTGCATTTAAAAAAAAAAAAAAAAAACATAGAATTTATAGGGTGATTTCCCTTTACGGAAACTTTTTCGATTTTTTTTTTTTTTATTTTTTTTTTCCTTCTTACACAACTTAAAAAATGACGTGAAGAGCTGCTTCTTTTTTTCGATTCCCAAAAAAAACTAACAATAAGGTAGGGATCATCAGAATTTGCGCTACTTAACAGCCACACTAATTAAATTTCAATACAGCAGCTCATGGATTTTTAGAAACAGGGTAGCAGGAGCTACAAATTTGGAAAATAACCCTTAAAAATCATTTGAATAATAGTGTGAAGGAAGATTAAACTCAACAGGGAGAAGAACCCTTGCATGATCTGAAAAAGAGTTGAAATAAAGTGACAATGAAGATGGAGCGCACGTGATCTATCACCTGATGTCTGGAATCATGAGAAGGGACTGAGTGCAATAGCAGCCCGAAAACTAGCATCATTTTTTGGCAACATGAATATGTGTATGCCATTATACTCTTTTCTTTGCTAATATGTTCATTTTATGCTGAAGACAGCGGCATCGTTTTTGCTTCCTGGTGGATTTTCCAATCTGCTGCAAAGAACAAAAAGAATTGCTTGGAGACTGTCTGTTATGGTAGCGTCGTCGGTGTTAAGGACAGAGAAAGCAGCAGATCACCCCATTGACATGCTTCGTCGTATACGAAACAAAGACGTATATTTCAGAAAACACCAACGGGTTTTTGGCGGTGTTGCTGCAGCGTGATTTGCATTTGTTTTTATTAAACACTATAAAGCAACTCCACCTTCATTTTATAGCAACATAACGTGACATTTGATTTCCTAGTCGCTTGCACTTTCAAAAAATCCGTGTGTTCCATTTAGAACAACAGTCTGTTTTTCTTTCTAAACGAAAGCTGCTCTTTTATTTTTTAATGGCACTTTCAGTTGAAAAAAGCTTGACTTTTTTTTTCGTTTCAAATCCCGGCCTGCTGAAACTGAGGTATTTTCGTTGTCAAATGGTTCTTTTCAGATACGAGAATACTCCATTAGAGATTCCCTTTTCAGATACGAGAATATGCCATAATATATCTGCTTTTCAACGTATTCATACTATAAACGAACGTTCATCACCATTATAAACTAGTCTATCTGTTGGTAAAATAATGGATATGAAACCTACAGCAAAAAAACTAGTGGAAAAAAAATTTCACGTTTTTTTTTTTTTTTTAATTTTTTTTTTTTTTTTACCAAATGCTCGTTTGCAAAAATAATCAAATTTCAGTTACTTCTGAACAAATATATATCAGTATATAAATACGATAAGAAGAGCAAACATGTTGCCTCCATCATCGATTGTGGCTAGAAAATATCATTTTCAAGTGTAAAAATCGCATTAATTTTTAAATTTCAATTTCAAAAAGAATCTCTACAATGCCAGAACAACAACCACCAACAAAAATGACATACACAGGAGTACCAAAATCTAAAAACCAATCCATAAGAACCCAAATGGAGGCTCTTATCAGAAGAAAGCAAATTGAAATTACCCAGGGCCTAGAGTCTGTCGAAGACTGTCCAAACACAAAGTTTTTTGCTGATGAATGGTCCAGAGGAGAGAATATGGGAGGAGGTAGATCCATGGTTATTTCCAATGGTAAGACTTTCGAGAAAGGAGGAGTAAATATCTCAGTTGTTTATGGAAACTTATCACCAGCAGCCATTGAAGCAATGAAGCATGACCACAAAAACCTAGAATCCAATTCTGACGGCTGCAAATTCTTTGCCTGCGGTTTGAGTATGGTTATTCACCCAAAGAACCCACATTGTCCAACAACCCATTTGAACTACAGATACTTTGAAACCTGGGATGCTGAAGGGAACCCACAAGCCTGGTGGTTTGGTGGTGGTGCTGATTTGACTCCATTCTATCTATATGAAGAAGATGCTGAGCATTTCCATATGCAGCACAAAGATGCTTTGGACAAGCACGGTGAAGATTTGTATCCAAAGTACAAGAAATGGTGCGATGAATATTTCTTCATCAAACACAGAAACGAAATGAGAGGTATTGGTGGTATTTTCTTTGATGACAAGGATGACAATGAGCCACAGGAAATTTTGAAGCTTGTTGAAGACTGTTTTGATGCCTTCTTGCCTGCCTATGTTCCAATTATTGCCAAGAGAAAGGACACTGTGTTTACTGAAGAGGAAAAGAAGTGGCAGCTAATCAGAAGAGGTAGATACGTTGAGTTCAACTTAATCTACGACAGAGGAACCCAGTTTGGTTTGAGAACCCCTGGCTCTAGAGTTGAAAGTATTTTGATGTCCTTGCCTGAATACGCCTCCTGGGTTTACTGTCATGAACCAGAAGAAGGATCAAGAGAGGCAAAGTTGTTGGAAGCAACAAGAAAACCAAGAGACTGGGCTTGAACGAGAACTGATGTTTGAATGTATGTAAGCTTTATTTATTGTTTGACGAATGAGTATCTAATGAAATGCAAAAAATGTTTTCTCCAAAAGAATGAGTATCTAATGAAATGCAAAAGAGGTTTTCTCCTAAAAGTACCGTAGCTGTGTTTAAAAGCGTATATATGTGGGCAGTGCATTCAATGTTTTCAGCGTAAGAAAAGCGTGCGGATTTGGCATGGAATGTAATTATTTTAATTGCATGTTCCACCAGCAGCAAAAGTGGTGTGTTTTCAAGTTACTTCAACCGCATTCGATCGATGTGAACGGCACTCAACTGGCCTAAACTACGCTGAAATCGCCTAAATCATGTCCAATTTGTTTACTGAAACATCCCTCAACTAACTTAACCCGCATACAACATCGCCAACAAAGAAACAACTAGTTTTCTCTCCATCTGTGCCCGCAATTGACGCACTTAAAGAACTGCGTGGATGGCTCATCCGCTGATCTGATCTGCAGCGTGAAGAAATACGCCTTTTCACCCTTGCAGTTGTCGTAGTTTGGACACTGGACGGGCGTCTGATCAACATTGTCCCATCCACCACCTAGAACATCGTCAATCTCCTTTCTTGGGAGCCTTTTTCTGTCGTATATTTGGAGATTTCCGTCTATTTTGAAATCATATGGGCATGCTCTGCATGCAAGGTGAAAATTACCTGTGTCCTGGTTTTGTTCAACCAAGAGCATGTTATTACAATTTGGGCAAAAAGTCAGCATTCTTATGGTGCAGTAAAAGCTTTAATTTTCCGCAGTTACAGGTTGTTACAACACGTTTATTGGTGTTCTGCTTGAGATTTCTAACGTCTAATTATGGCAATGAGCATGTTCCACTTATTTTAGATTTGAAATTGTAAAAAAAAAAAAAAAAAGAAATCAAAAAAATTGGTTCCCTGGCATCACCCATCACGTGATTTCCACAGGTGACTTGGATTGCGGACTTAGCTAGCTACTTCTGAGACTTTAATTCAAGTGTTTACCTTAGTTAAACAGTGGTTTATTTATCTATTTAAATTCACGCGTACGTAAAGTTGTTTTGAACCGGTTGGTTCTAATATATATTCTCTTATAAACACTACTTACTTCATTACTAACCTTATAACCATTTCTTTCCAACACTAGAAATCAAACTCTTCCTCGACGACAACTTCGACGTCCAGTATTTTGGGTGGCAAAAATTCACCTCCTCTTTACACTGGTGTGTTGTTTCAGAATACAATAGGCGTCAGCTCATTTTTGGCGGAATATAAAATCCTAATTGTTTAACCGAAGCCCTTTCGGGTAAAGTTCCCGGCGCTTAACTGCGGTGGACTTAACAGCTGACGGATTTAGTGAGAGTTTGCGCGTAAGATCACCTGACCTAGTTTTACTCGAACGTGACCATCCAGATAGGTTGGTTTCTCAGACAACAGGTTTGTTATTTACTCTCATTCATCCCAAATTAATGGTTACTTTGAATTTTTCACCTTCATCAGCAAGTATAATATAATCAGAACAAACCAGATCCCAGGGGCAGAGTTTAGCAACTGTCGTTTATGGATTTTAAAAGAGAAGAAATGTCAACAAACAACCCTGCAGATCTTGGTGATGCTAATGCGGAATCTATATCGGAGCATCAAAAACAGCAAGAAGTTAATGGGGAAACCCCCTCTGCTACTGATACAGAAATAGCATCACAAGATGAACAGCAGATGAATAGAACAGACAGTGAGGTTCACAGAGAACCAAAAAAGATACCACTGTCTGGTTGTACTAATTTTGCTGCAAATCTTGGTTGTGAACGCATTAAATTTAATCCGAATCTGGACATTCACACTGTCGAAACAAATTTTCTGCGAGAAAACATTATCGAGAGAAAACCAACCTTCACTAATGAGGAAATCGAGTTCTTCATCAAAGTGATGAATAAGGAACTGGATGATATGGGTGGTTCTGAGAACCAAGGAAACCAAGCTGAAGGTTTTTTGGAGTCAGTTCAAAGAAAATACGGAACGCTGCCTGAGCAAAGCAAAAAAAAGCCCAAACAAAATAAAGGCAAGGTAGCAAAAAAGGAACTGGAAATCATAACACCAGAACTGTCAGAAGAAGCAGAGGAACGATATCACCGCATTCTGGAAGATATGGAGCGCCTGAAAAACAGTAACTTTCTCTACAAGCATGACCCGATAACGTCGTATTTTGCCGCGAACACATCACTAGCTGCCAACTCCAGATCAAAGGAGTACAAGCATAATCCAGGCCTTCTTGACATGCCAGTCATCATCAACAACTCTGTTTTCAAAGAAATGGAGAAAAAACTGGTGACAGAGAATCTGGATCCTTACTTGGACACTGTCCTTCTGCAGGAGTTTAGGAGCGAATACTACAAGTTCTTTCTGGAGATTCTGGCCGGTAAAACGCCCATTTTCTATGGGCTCGGCTACAAAAAGAAGTTTGTAGACGATTTTGGCGAGTACCTGTCAAATGAACTGCAGCAATATTATAACATTGATAGTCCTGTTCCCATCTGTGAGATTAACGGAATCGATGTCCCAAATAGGTACAATACTCTATACAATCGATTCAGAAACCACATTGCTGTTCCTGCAAAGATTCTGACGGAGTTTGAGCATAAAATAGATAAAAGAGACAGACAATTGTGGGGGGACCATGCGCTGGACGAACTAGAACTTCTTGAAGCATATTATAAGTATTCCACCGGAACGCCTGCAGGAAACATCAGAGTCATCCTCACTATTCACAATGTTGACGGAGAAATGTTCCGAAAACCGAGCTTCAAAAAATTCGTGGCTGCAGTAGCAAAAGTTCCTGCTATAGCCCTTGTTCTCACTGCCTATCATGTGAGATTTCCAATCAATTTTGAGAAAAACCTTATCGATATGATTAAGCCATCTTACCACGTGCTCCACACACTGAAGCCATTCCCACTAGAGGGCTACATAAACCAAAACGATAGGGATCGATTCTTCTCCTACTTTGATGTTTTGAAAGCTGATGGTGCTGTGCCTAAGAAAAAAATTGGAAAAGTCAGCTCTAGCACCAAGGGACCTTCCGTTTACGATCAGGAATCTGGTTTGAACAGTATCTTCAAATCGCTGACAAAAAGAAACCTAAGAATTTTTAAACTTCTCGTTCATACGCTGCTGGAACGTATGAAAGCGCAAAAGGGTGTCACTAAAGCGAAGCTGTACAGAATCCCGCTGCGGGAATTTCTTGCTCTCTGCCAGAAAGAGTTTTTGGTCTCTGATGAGGTAGCGTTGAGAAAGGGTTTAAGCGAGTTTGTTGACCATTCCTTGTGCTCTCTGGGAGATAAGAACAGAATGGGCATAGAGTTTCTGGACTCTGGGTACAGTGAGGGAGAGCTGGAACACATGCTGAACAATCAGCTGCGTGACCTGGAAAAGTACGTTTAGTGTTTTGAAATCTTCTTAGCATTTCTAGTCCTGAATGGGTTGACTGATTAGTTCCGTGGCGTGTTGAAATCTTTGGCCATTCACTGATGGCAAAAATCATATGAACTTAAACCACCTGGACGGTGTTGTTTTAACTTGTGGTTGCTCCCACATTATTCGGTGAGTTAATCATCAGCATTATTTATTTGGCATGTGATTTCTTGGGATCGTATGTCCTTATGGTTTAACCTTATTTAGTTTGACTGGTGAAAATGTATGCTTTTTTATTCTTATCCTTGCTTGCATCTCATTCTCGGTATTCTGTGCTTGTGCAATGTCGGTTTTTCTAAGACTAACCATGCATTGTGGTCAAATGTATAGGAACCGAATCTGTGACAGCGGCTGTTCATATTGGGAAACTTAGCCTTTCTGGCTGGTTCAGTCCTCACAGCCTGGGGACGTCTGTTCTGCTATTTGCTGTCTACGAGGAAACTTTGTTTCTTTTTATGTTTTTTTCATTAGTTTAGTTTCCTGGTGTTTTTTCATTATTTTGGTTTCCTGGTGTTTTTATTACTTTAGTTTCTGTTTTTTTTTTTTTTTGAATATTATTATGTTCTGCACATGTTAGTATCTTATTCTATTTTTTACTTTATTACCTTAGTTTCTTCTTTCTTTTATTAACTTACTTTATTCTTTATTTTATTTTTTATTTCCTTCATTATCTTAAACTATTTTTTACTTTATTATCTTACTTTATTTTTTCTTTATTATCTTATTTTATTTTTTACTTACTCTATTATCTTATTTTGTTTTTTACTTACTTTATTATCTTATTTTGCTTTTTGCTTGCTTTATTATCTTATCTTGGTTTTTGCTTACTTTATTATCTCACTTTATTCTGTACTTTATTTTTTTCTTTATTATCTTATACTATTTATTATAATTATCATCCTCACATTCTCTGCCTCCTTTTATACTACTTGCTTTCTTAATTTTTTGACTTGCCTTCACCAGATCACTACCACTGAGAAGTCATTTATCCGCTCATTTGTTCTATTATCTCGGCATTTGAACTTTTCAATTTAGACCTTGGGGTACAGCTGCTATAAATATCTTAGCTGAAGTCCCGTTTAGGCGATGTTGTTATCAATATCCTCCTGTCCTACCTAATGGGCCCTTTCAATTATTGCATATGTCCCAGAAATGTTTCCCTGGCAAATGGAGCAAGTTCCCTGTTTAAATTATCATTGAAATCTTTGATAAGCACCTTCCTATGCTGCACAACTAGTATATAATTAATTTCCTCTTTAAAATCAACTCTATTACATAGAACATCTAAAAGACTCTCATGTCTAGCAATTTTAAGCATCGTTTTTTCATTTGTATATACAAATTACACTAAATGTATTCCATTCATCTCAAATAAAGCTTCCTATCTTTTTTTTCAAGTTTAATTACACGTTGCTACTATGCCAAGAGTTCTTTTGTCTTTTTTTCTTAACACTATAATCCACGTATTTTTGAAATAAACATTTGGAAGCATCTTTACAAAAATAAACCTAGAGTTCACTGCCAATTATACCAATATTTGTAGTTTTAATATCAATATTCCAGCAAAAACTTGTATTTATTAGTTTTCTTAGACTTCGGCTGTTTGATCAACACCGGACCGGGATGTCCCAATATGGAAAGAGCCGCTCGCGATTTTGCTAGGATATTTTTTTAGAAAGGTAGCTTTATATGCTTTTTTTACACATGTTTTCACGCTGTTCTCGTAGCGAAAAACAGCACAACAAAAATGTGAAAATAGACAGCAAGACTTTAAAGGCAACAACCAAACTTCAAATAGGCAATAAAACACCAAACAAGGTAATAAAAACACCAAAAGAGGCAACAAAACAACAAATCACTCTGTTATTGAGCCCACTCAGGTTGAACAGCGTAGAATAATCACTGTATTACTGTTCTGCAGGCACTACTTTGCACAGCTTTTTTTTCAAAAAACCCCAGGTAGTACTCATTAATTACACTACTTTCCCTTGACAACAGATTCAAAACAAAATATACACTCTTTTTAGATAAAAAAGAAAGAAAGAAAAAGAGTACCAGCAATTTAGTTCCCTCCTTTTATCAATAACACAGATAGCAGCACTCATTTACTCGTTTTTCTGCTATAACAACCTCGCAAATACCCAACTTTTGCAACAAGTACTTCTTACAGTAACTCAACCACATTACCTCTTTTTTTAATTATCCACAACCAACAAAAAAGATGAACCAACAACACACTGAAGAACAGGCTGATATGTTTGAAGCAAGCGCCACTGAGATCTCAAGATCTCAGTCTGTAAAGACACCAATAAGCACAAAGACACCAATAAGTACAACCTACAGCCAGCAACAATTAAGCGAACCACAGATGGAGAGACTACAGAAAGGGGTCCAACTAAGTGTAGGAAATCATCTAGTTGAAGTGGTTGATTACCTGGCAGACGGAGGTTTTGCACACATCTATAAGGTGAAGTTTCTGGGTTCCCTTAAGAAAGATGATGATCGAGTAGTCCTAGAGAAGGGTGAGATTATTTGCCTAAAGAGAGTCATTGTTCAGAGCCAAGAGGGTCTGGATGAACTACACATGGAAGTTGAAACGATGAAAAGACTGAGCTCCTGTGAACAAATCGTGAGTTATTACGACTCAGCAGCAATTAAAAGGAGTCTTGCTGATGGAGCAAAGTTGGAAGAGGTAGATTTTGAAACAAGAAACGTGTTTGATCCACTCAACTACTACGAGGTGCTGGTCATCATGGAATTGTGCCCTAACAACTCACTTCTTGACTACATGAATGAAAGGCTTGTCACAAAGCTAAGCGAAAAGGAGATTTTGACAATAATGTACGACGTTACAAAGGCTGTCTACTACATGCACTCTACCGGTTTGATTCACAAGGATATAAAGATTGAAAATGTTTTAGTGGATAAAAACTGGAGATTCAAGCTCTGCGATTTCGGCTCTACAAGCAAGCCCTACCCGATTGTAACAACGCCCCAAGAGATTGCATATCTTTCACAGGACATTTACCTGCACACAACGCCCCAATACAGATCCCCTGAGATGATTGATTTGTACAGAGCGCTGCCTATTGATGAGAAATCTGACATATGGGCGTTAGGGATTTTCTTGTACAAACTTCTTTTTTACACCACACCCTTTGAAATGACAGGTCAGTTTGCAATTCTTCACTCAAGATATGATATTCCAATGAACAAGTATACGCCTAATTTGACGAATCTGATTGTAGTGATGCTGAGTGAAAACCCTTCTTTAAGACCAAATGTGTATCAGCTTTTCGCTGAAATAAACTCAATGTTGAATGGCCATTCAGCATCTATGCCATCTGAGTTGACAGACATCTATCACCAAGGCTTTTACAACTTCAACAAATACGCAAACTACCAATCTGTCTTGCAGAATTTACAATACACCATGGTCACTAGCTACCAGCAAAAAAAGATGATTGATGACTTTATGTATCTGAATGTTTTTGAGATTGCTCCAAAACAGCCATACAATCCAGGGACTAATCCAGTGACCACCAGCAAGACCAGCTATTTGGATGACCGCAACTCAGCACATGTTCCGATTAAATCTGGTGGGAATAATGATGAGCAAAAGTTTAATCCTCAGCATGAAACTTCACTGACAAATGCTCCTGACTCAAAACTTTCTCATACCTTGCCTGCTGATATCCAAAAGCCTGAGAGATCGACGGGAGAAATACTGTTTAATGTCAACAAAGACAAAAAACCAATGTCTTTGGAAGATTTCGCTGTTGAGACCTTGCATGTTGAAGATGCTGCTGCATATGGAGAAGACGATGTATACCAACGATTTCCAAGTGTAGATGATCTGAATCTGGAAGTGGAGCATATTTCTGAAATAGACTTGAAAAAAATAGATACCTCCAAATCGTCAGTGTCGAGCAAAGGGTACATAAATGTTGAAGAAGGGACAGAGATAAAAAAGTCTATTAGCAATAGTGAAGTAGGCTTTTTGCCAGATAAGGCTGTAGTCTTTCCTAACTATTCCACTGAAGCTATAAACAAAACTGAGGTCCCTGTAAAAAAATACAAATCTAATAATCCATTTCCAAAAATGGCTTCCAACCCAGCCACTGAAACTTACAAGAGAAACAGCGATTCCATCACTGATACCTTTTTTGCATATCCTAAACAGTCTCAAAAGACAGAAAAGGAGCAGTTACATTCAGAAAGCGTTGTTGGAAACTATAACAAATATAGCAATACATTTGCCTTTTCAAAAGCAAAGACAGGAAGCTCTGTGAATTCTTCATCGCTCCATAATAACAACGGGAGCCAAAAGATGTCACCATTTTTAACAGCTTCGGTCCCATCAAAGGTTTTGTTTCCTAAAAAGAACGATAAACTAGAGCAACATAAGGAACTATCTTCAACTACCACTACGAAAGATTTGATAGATTTTTCTGATATCGATATTGGCCTCAGTTCTTCAAGTGCAAAGTCAAATCCCTTAGTCTCAGAATCAAACTCTTTTTCAGAAGTTAAGAATTTGAAAAAAAAAATCAAGGAACAATCTCCTATGATAAGCGAAGGTGACAGTACCTTGGATACAATTGGCAGCAGTGTCCAGGTGGAAGAGAATAGCAAAGATCCAAGAATCAAAAACATTTTACAGTTAAAGTACACGAATATTGAGCTAGAAGCAAAGAGCCGAAACACTAACTCAGACGCTGTAAATCCCCAGGTGAAACAGGATCAAAATGTAAGAATACATCACAAGCCAGCAAAATCATTGGATTTTAGAAGAGATATTTTTACTGAAGATATGGATTTGAACGAGTCTGATGATTTCTCATACTCACAGCATGGGAACGAGTCACACTCTAAGAAGCATTTGTTGAAAAACCATCAAGCATTTGCCAGACCTAGTGCTTCTCTGACTTCTAGTGCCACTTCTTCAGGCAAAAACAGAAGATCTGTTGACTTTGAAAGGGAGGTTATAAAGGCTACCAAAATGGGATTCGAAAAGGAAGATTCCCCTTCTGATAATCCGGAAAATGGTGACCTGCACATGCCAGAAAGCAATCCTCTCAGCAACACATCAAGATCAGAAAAGAGAAAGAGTTTGTTTTCTAAGTTAACCAAAGGATTTTAGGCATTATATATTTGTTATTTAGAAAGTATTTGACGTCTGGAAAGAGAAAGAAGTAATTTTTTCTATTTATAGTTTTATCTAAATGTGAGTGTTCTAGACGTTTCATTTTAGCCTCATAATTCCCCGCAATTGGCCTTTTTATCTAAACGAGCTGATTTTTTTTTTTATTAAATTAATTTTTGCTTGCTTCTCGAGTCAGTTTTTAATTAACGTGTCTATTTTCACAATTTTCATAGAAGTGAAAAAATAGACACATATCCTAAAGATAACGAGGGAACTTTAATTCAGCTCTTAGCACGCTTCTATGTTCTAGCAGCATTGATTCGTTCTAGGCGCGTTAAAAAATTTCTAGGCCATTGATAAATTTGTAGAAGTGCCTTATATCCGATAGTTTTTATCAATGGTATACTTTTATGTGTATTCTATTAATAAGGACGTCTTCTATTTGTCAATTTTTTTATTGATACCATTCTCTCTAAGTACTTTTGTATCTTCTTTAGCTGCTTTGAGTAAACCTTCGTTGCGAGAGTTCTAAGTAGCTTTATAATATTTTTTCGATTCGATTTAATACAAAAAAAAATCCCATGAATACCAGTGAAGGATTTAAAAAAAAACAACTAAGTTTTCCATTTTTTAAGATTCGTTTAAATAATGAGAACGGCTGACTAACTTTAGAGATAGGAATTATCACTCTAGAACATTTCAGTTTAACATAGCGTATTGTTATTTATTGAAACGTAAAGTGAAGGGCTATTATTTTGATGGCTATATTCACTCAAAGTAGCTCCTGTAAAAATTATTTTATTATAGAATAATAGCGAGAGCAGCAATCGTGTTAAGAAAAAACGATAAATGTTTTGGGGACAAGCAAGTCACTTTTTTGTTCTTAATCACTTGGAAGAAACGGACCTCGGCATTCTCGTATAATTGTTTCGGTAGCGCTTCCGTGTCTTTTTTATTTTAATTTTAATTTTTTTTTTTTTTTTTGTAAATTACTTTTGCTAAGCTGAATGAACGAGGACAAAAATATGAAAACTTTTCCACATTTAAAAGCAAACTGCTCAAAAGTGAAACATCACAATTTTATTTTGGAAAATAATATATTTAAGATTCTAGTTAATAACAAAACTAAAACCCGTGGGCATTTAATAGGCTACTGCAAATAAATTGTTTTAATATCTGGATCTACATTACTGGAAACCAAAATCATTTTATTTCAATTTTAGAATTTAAAAAGCACAGTTATTTAAGTTTTGTTCTTTACCATGAACCAAGAAAAATTCCACGTCCAAGATATCAATGCTAAATATTTGAATATTGAAACAGATAAATTTAAGCATCACTATGACATTTCCAGAGACACAAATGCTGTCAGAAGGGGTTTTAAAGAAATCATTCAGTCTTTAAGAAAAATAGGATGGTTATACGTCGGCCATTTTCCCTGTCAACTTTTACCAATGTTTGACTCAGGTGTTGTATACCTTTTGTTCAACTTAATTTTTGCTCTGCTTTTGTATACCGCATTCAAGTACACAATAAGCATGTTTGCAATTCTGGTTTAGTAAACCCCGCAACCATTTTTTTAAAGACAAAAATTATAACACAATCATTAGGCACATTTCATTTATTGTAGGATTAACTTGGATTTTATCATCAAGTAGTATGTATTTGTATATATATTAAAGGCTTTTAGATACACACATTGACAGAGCAAGCCATATCTATTTATAGGTATATTTTTTGACAGTATTAAAGTTTAAGCACGCAAAAAAAAATAAAAAGGTCTTACCCGGATTCGAACCGGGGTTGTTCGGATCAAAACCGAAAGTGATAACCACTACACTATAAAACCGACATATAAAACAACAAGTCAAAAGGTCTTACCCGGATTCGAACCGGGGTTGTTCGGATCAAAACCGAAAGTGATAACCACTACACTATAAAACCTTATAAAATATTGTTCACATATTACACGTTTGTCGTTACTACTAGGTCAGGCGTGACTCAGTAAGGCTAATGATTAAAACCTCTTTTAATCTGT